>CP137680.1:26616872-26676647 GCA_037976565.1 Mesocentrotus franciscanus | reverse complement strand
AGATTTTTTATGTACATGATGTAGTCAGTAACTAGTTTGCAGACAAACAATCAGTCAAGTCTTCGTGCATAACAGAGTGAACTAAGAGTGAACTAAGAGACTGTGCTGATTGCACGATCTACTGCACTCCATAGCTCTGTACTCTAGCTGCTTCTGACACAGTGTGAGCTGAGATTGACACAGCTCTGCTCAAGACTTTATGGAACTGTGTTGAAGTGTTAAATTAGAGTCAGTAACGTACGGGACAAATTTCCTTGAACTAGGCCTTTTGTTTCATGGACTGTGCAGACCTGCCAACTAGTACGATTTAATCGTATTTCGTACGATTTTTAGAAGTAAATATGACAGGACGATTTTCCTCAATAAAATACGATTTTCCAACAACAAAAAAATATATATTAAATTTTTTTTTTAATGTTATTTTGTGTGTGTGTGTGCAATTTTCAATGGAAAAATGCCCATTCTGTCCTGTAAAGTATCCTGCAAGCATCTCACATCAGCAATTTGGGGATGTTCATTGGTTCATCGAACATACCAGTCATGACGAAATCATGCATATTCAACCAATGCTCCATATAAAAAAATCTTCCTGTATGTAGGAACTGTAAGAGGCATTGATTCATGTTTTTTTTTTAATACAATTTTTGTCAGTCAAATACAACTTTTGAGATTAAAGAATACAGTTTTTGAACTCCAGAGGTTGGCAGATATGACTGTGTTCTTTGTTGTTAAGTACTTTTATATACTAAAGAATGTGATATCATCAAATCCTCATCATTTTTCTCTAGCCTATGAGCTGTGGTTCAAACAGATCTTGTTTGAGGTGGAATCTATCATTGATCTACTCGGTCAAGTGCCTGTAGATGAGAAGAAACAGCTTGTCATGATGAACAGACTGGAACGTATCGTACAAATTCTTAAGGTCAGTAATAAAAGGGGTACTTTATATTTCCAAAAATGTGGGTCCTATAATTGCAAGTAAGGGAGGGGGGTAGGGCTAAATATCGTTGACTTGGGCTTCGTTCACATACATGTATGCCAGGATAAACCGTGGTGGTTTGTTTCAGGGCCTTTTAAGCGTACTTGCACATTTTGTATCTTCTAACACAGATACGAATAAGTAAGGAAAGACTTTGCAGCTGGTAGAATAGTGGGTTAGCATTTATATTCATTGTTTATTGTGTTATACTTCTCAGTTTTCCATATATTTGGAGATTCATCTTGTTTACATGCATTACAAAAGGAAACATGATATACTTAAAACAAAAGGACAAAGTGATACGTGCATGTAGCAATTAATAACATATGAAGGTATATAATTAACATGTTTGTTGAAAAACAGAGCGACTTTCACAAAACGCAAAACAGAGAAGTATAACACAGCCACACATAAGCGGGCGATTTGTCAAACCAACATGATGAAATAACATTCACAACAGAAAAGAAAATTGTGGACAAAAACCACAAGCACAGATTGCATGTAAACAGGTCACTACTGAGGAGCGCCCAATTTATTTTATAGATAACTTGGACTTTTTATAGATAATACACCCTGTACATACATGTAATTGAGCAATTTTTTTTTGTTTGTGGTAGAAATTTTTGTTTTTGTTTCTCTTTGTAATCAGCTCCTGGTGGATCAGATCTACGTCCTGGAGACGATGACTCCACTCTCCTTCTCAGAGTTCAGAGACTATCTATCACCAGCGTCAGGCTTCCAAAGCTTCCAATTCAGATTATTGGAGAATAAACTGGGACTCAAACCGGTAAGTCCTTAGGTCTCAACCGATTGACTTACTGAAATCTCTCATTCCCATAAGGTTAATGCAGGAACCATCTGGCTGCTATAGGTAATGGGTAAATACACAGGCAACTGAAAATTTGGCCTTCAAAATTTGATAAGGTCTGCCTCGGTTTATTTTCAAAAATGGCATTTGAAAAACAAATTTGTGCGATAAATGATTTTATTTATGTCGCTAGAAGCAGTTTAAAGATGTTTGACTCCCCTCGCCACCTTCGTTAAAAACTTATGTCTATTTTGTGCTTTCTTACATACTTCAGCATTTTAGTGCAAAATGAGGATAAACACTGGATATGTATTTTGCTCTCATTTGCTTCCTGTTTTTAAAGATCAATGCCATCAATTTCATACTCCCATTTATGTGTCCCAACAAAATATGGTACAAACCATATGATTAATGGGCTGTTGTGGTCTCATATGTAAATACATGTAGGAACTTCTTCATTTGTGTTCTAAAGTTTAGAATGATTTTTGTGTAAGTTGTTTTAATTTTTTTAATTTGATTATGTGTTAAGTTTCATTGCTTTGGACTGTGAATATTTAGTATGTGTTAAGGCATGTTTGCAAGCCAATGCCAGAAATGAGTTCACCCACATTTGTAAGAAGACAGAACGACCATGAATGAATAAAACAATACACGATGGATCACATGAAAGTTCTAACATTATTGATGTGTTTTATGGCAGGGCATGCGAGTGAGTTATCAACGCCAGAATTATGCCAGCGTATACAGTGAGGAGCTACAAGCTACGTTGAAGAAATCAGAAGAGGACCCTACCTTATTAAATGTTTTGGAGGTAAGTGTTGATGCTTGGCCATTATTGTGATTTATGCTCGATGTTTAAAGGAACCCTCACCCTAAAGAATAGGTGTAGGTATGCTGAAAAAATAAGTTTTTTCCTGCGCTTTCATGTACAGTCAAACCTGTCTATAGCGACCGCCCAAGGGAAACACAAAAAGTGGTCTTTATAGACAGGTGGTCTTTGTAGACAGGTTCCTTTAGTACATGTTTCAATGAGAAACCATTTTCAAGGGAAACAACAAATGTGGTCTTTGTAGACAGGTGGTCACTAAAGCAGGTTTGACTGTACAATGTTCTTTACGAAAGTGTACAGGAGATATATAAATGAAGATATTCTTGGCATGATCTGTAATGCCTTTTAGCATGACATGGGTGCAGCCATTTTCTTGATAATGTGACGTACCAGGCGAACTTGTCCATGTATCATGCACCAAGCTTGAGTTGGAAAGACTTTTAATTCAATAACAAGACTTGTACTTTTCAATGAGGGAAAATCATAGCTGAGAAGGTAAAAATTAAATTTGATGAAAAATATATAACAGGGGAACAATTTATATATAAATATTAAAATATAGCATATGACAAATCTATTGCATCTATGCAAAACCTTCACCCCAGAGAGCTCCGACTTATGTACGCAATGTGGGTTCTGACAATTGTAGTACAAAGGATAATTGTAGGCTGGTGGATTAAATACTTCATCACCACACATACCTGGGAAGGAAGCATTCATAAATTTGAATATATTTACTTGATAAATGACTTGGCATAGTACATCACGTCATTAAGAAAATGGCAATGCACATGTTGTGCTGAGAAACTGTACATATTCTTGCTTTGTACCTTTCTCATACACGTTGTTGGGAAATCTTGTATGTTAATTGGCAAAATACAATAAATCTCTCAGAATAAGCAGGGACGTGATAGAGAAGGACTGGAATCAATCCGCTCTCCTTTGACCCCATGCTCCACGCCGCCGAAAAGTTATGCGCTAATCTGCAACTGTTGACCAGGTGGTGAGATAAACGAGCGCATGAAATTTCAGGATTTAGAATTCCTACATCAAAAATGGTATCACAGCAACTGTTCGCTGTCCCTTTCAATGATTTCTCATCCATTGTTGAATGTGTAAAGAGTAGAACAAGCGAACGCAAACTTGTGTAATTTCATCCTTTTTAACTTCAAAATATAAAAACACGCAAAAACACGCATTAGCAAACTTAATGTTATTAAAGATTGTAAATCATGGATTAAATAACGGGACATTAAAACATGCACAAATTAGCGCATTATCCTAAAATATTGAGTTTTTGTCAGGATGTAATTTTTCTTTTACCAACTCTGGCACACAAATTATAGGAAGGACGGAGTACTAAATTTGAAAATTTGTTTGATGCACTATTCCCAATACAATCCCCAAATAAAGTTTTTGATTTACACTGAAATTTTGCCGGTAATTTAATATTTTGTAATAAATGTAAAACTGGTGCCTGGCTTCCGAAAGTCCCCGCAGTCGAAGTGCGGTTCGGAGCATGGAACTTCAAAGCCAAGTGGAATGTTACACATCCCATTGTTACGCTTTAGAACTCACGAATGCGTTTGAATAAATTACAAGAGTTTCACCTCCTTTCTTTCACCTCCCTGGAATAAGTAAAGTTTTTTTCTTGAAGGGAGGTTTCCTTTAGTTTATACATGTTTGCATTTTGCTGGTATAAATCGTGTTTGTTGATGGTTAACTGTAGTGAATGTGGTCTGTGGTCTATTAAAGTGATTTCCTGTAGTCTGAGTAATGTATTGCTTGCTCTCTCTCTCTCTCTCTCTCTCTCTAAATCTCTACCTCTCTGTCTGTTTGTCTGTCTCTATCTCTTTCTCACTTTCTCTTTCTTTTTCAATTTTTCTCTTTCTCTCTTTTTCTCTCTCTCTCTCTCTCTCTCTCTCTCTCTCTCTCTCTCTCTCTCTTTCTTCTCTCTATCTCTATCTCTATCTCTATCTCTCCTTCTCTCCCTTACATTTTCAGGATTAATATCTGAAACTCAACATCTGATAGGCCATTAATTAAATTAAACTTTGATTTTGATTTTAATAACAAATTTGACTTTTACATTAAATACCATGTACTATTGGCTTTATCTGGAAATAATCAATTTCCACAAGTTTGACTGATTCCTAACCATTACCAAATCGAACCTAAAACACTTCCTACTTCCCAACCATAAACTCATTCTTGATTTTATATTTTGTTACCGAATGGTAACTTGGTGAAATGGTAAACTATTATTGAACTTTGAAGTGTTCAATAAACTGTAGTTGAACCATGTAATCTGAATAGATCTTCTTATACTGCAGATCAGCATCATTAGCATGGAATAATTTGATCTCACTTTTTATTAAATCGTTTATAGTTGACAAGTTCAAGGACTATACATGTAGATGAGATTAATGATGTTTGCTTTAACAGATAAGCTTCCATGGAGTTTTTTTAACAAGTTCTTATCGAAACTACTAATGGTTTTTAATATTTGCATGTCCATATAGATTGTTTATTGTCTGTTTAGAACCAGAAGGGCATGAAATATGTAACAATGATTTGATTTTATGATCTCTAGACTTGGAATGGACTTTAGTTTGTAGATAGGCTTCACTTGACCTTGCAAAAACCTGTTATATATCCAAACACACTACTGTCTATGTATGTATAGAGATCAAAGGCTAATGGAACCAAGCTACATGTCATGGAGCAGTTGGTTCGGGTGTTTGAAGATAAGCTTGAGTTCTGGTAATGATAGAAAATAACTTCCCACAGAATCCAACAAAACTTACACTGAATGTTCAAGATTACAAATGTGCCAAACGAATTTGGTAGAAAATGAATAGGGGCTGAGTAATGAGCATAGATAGATAAAGGAAATCAAGGTAAGTAGGCCCGACACCATGTGCTTAAAGATAAAGACCAGTTCTGGTCATGCGATTGCATTGTGAAAGAAACGTTATGGAATCGATCAGAAAAGGTTGATCATCTAGCATATAAGTATTGGTGTGTACTGCAAGGTTCTGGAATCATCAAAATGATAAGAAATTTGGCTAAGTCTTGGTAAAGTTACAAGCACTGTACACAGAAAGATGTATATGGGACTACGCGACACGTGCGCGATATCTATTTGGTCCCAATAGATATAATAATTTACCAAATATATCAATTAGTAGGCGGTTTCCCGACTTTCCCGGCAAAATTGGTATCATCACGTATTAGTCAAAACATATTCTTTCACATGATTGGTAATGAGAGTTTCCATTTCATTTTTTGAGAGGGGGGCGTTTCCAAAACTGGTCTATACCTTTAATGCAGGTCACCATGTGCAAATGAGAGTTATGGTTTTTATTGAAGATGATTTCCAGCAAGTTTTTGTGAGGTTGTTTTTATTTTTCTGGTTCAAACAATCAATCTACTGCAGGATAAATAATCCAGAATGAATTATTGCTATCTTCTCTCGACATACGATGCCCATACCAGAGCTCAAGATTAGCTTTAAGGAAGATGGGGATGTTCTACTGCTCCATTCATGAGGACATGTTATGTGGGGCCATGAAGGGGTCACAACTGGAAGAAAAAAATTCAAATGCATTTAAACTCTGTGGATAAAATGTGATTAAGAATTGGGGTGTGCTTATCCAAGGAAATGGGCAATTCTGTCCCATACGATACCGCTTTATACAGCTAGAGTTCAGTTTATCTGATGACTGTATCAAGCTCATAGTCTTGCTATTATAGTTATTAAGTGTTTGGCATCTCCTGTACCTGGGAGGCGAAAACCGAACTAAATCACTGTAACCCTCGGGTCTCTCCTCCCTGTATAACTTGAATGGGGGTTTGCAGGTGGACCACTTTACTGGGGGTTTTCCGCTGCTCTTATACGAATAGTGCAGTGGGTTCTTAACGTGCAAAGGTGGTGACTCTCCTCTACATGGGGATCATTTTAACGTTCTATCCTAGGGACGGAGTGTTTTCCACTTAACATGGCCTGCGTCTATGAAACTGGGGAGGGGTACATTGACACACTACACAGGGTTGGATTCAAAACACGATCTTTTGATTCGACAGGCAGACGCTTTACCGACTGAGCCAACTCGCCTCCTCACTGAGGAGCTTGGATTAGAAAAGAATCATCTACTAAAGTGATCTTATGTCAATTTATGTTCAATTTTCTGCAATGCAGTTCAATAATACTTGGTAATACGTGGAATATACCTTGGATTTAGCAAATGAGGAAATGAAAATATAAAAGCAATCAGGCATTCTTTAGGCCCTTGCCAGTGTTTTGGTATGAAATAGATTTCATTTCAAACGGGGCTCATCTCGGATTGTTCTCTGTTCTATCCAGCCAGATTTCAGGCCCTGACACATCTCTTCTGGGACTATTTCGCATGTTTCAGAATGTATAGGGCCTCATATCAGGCTTATTGAGCAAAACCATGTGATATCAGTGTCAGCTTTAATAAGCCAGTTCGTAAATAGCTTCGGAACGCATGACCCCAAAATATCCACAGATCTTTTACACGATGGATACGTCCCACTTGTGCATTTTAGAATAACCACTGCCGAAGTGATGGAGGTGCTTCATGAATACCTTTTGTTTGCCTCTTGAGAAGAATACTTCCACCTGTGTATCCGATAAATGTACTGTCAGCGCATAAATGAATACTGATTACATAACTTTCATGAGCACGATACCAGTATTCATCTCAATGGTTTTACAATTGGGGAATGAATGATCTTTATCTGCCCATGCACAAATCCTAATTACGAACTCGCTTATTGGCATGTGTGTTTCCTTAAACCAAGCTGGATTTATTAATGATTTCAAAAATACTTTTCTTTCAGCAACCAATGTACCAACTATTAATGCTTAATGCAATTATGAGGGCGAACAAAGGTTAAGACCTGTGCTCTGATGAAACAAATCTCTGTCATAAGTGTGATTCTGTACTTTGTTTGATATTTTTAGAGATGGCTTGAGCGTTGTCCTGGACTTGAGGAAGATGGGTTCAACTTCTGGGAGAAATATAACGACCAGGTCCAAGCATACCTGAATGATCACTTGACTAGAGCTGAGGTAAGGTCAAATATAATAATGATTTTTTTTGTTTTTTTTTTGGGGGGGGGGGGGTAGGGGAAGGAAGGGTAAAAAAGGAGGATGTAGCCAATCATTTATTACCGTACTAGTTTCAGGCAGGTCCACATACATATTATCAAAGGTGTGAAATTGCATCTCTGAAGGAGTAGGAATTGCTGTGTGTGAAGAGTGAAGTCCTTTGTGGCTGGGGTTTAAGAGCTCATTCAAGGGTTCTAGGCTTCCAACATACTTTCTGGTGCTATCTAAGCCATGTTTGAAGCATTTTTCTACAGACATTTATGACTAATATTTCATAAATATTTTTGGAATGCAATTTTAACAGGTTGCTGCTTTTCATACCTGTTGTTTTAGAATCCAAACTGTTGCTATTGCACTTCCCAAACCCTCATGGGCCACTCTGCTAGTCCATTAGAATATTACCTGTAGCATATGATATTCATAAAAGGACATTTTCCCACAAGGCATTGAACAATAGTTTATAATTACAGCATTACATGATAAAATGTTTGACTCCATGCATGCACACTATGCTCCATAGAATGCCAAAGAGGCCATTGTGATTTGGAAGACTCTGAGCTGATTGTGGAAATCACTCAGATTTGTATAGTTCTTTTATGGTTTATTCAAATAATTGTTTTTTAGACAAATTCTTTATTTTTTATTTATTTTTTTTTATGTGGCAGTGGAAACAGATGTATGTAGGAACAAGAAACTCATATTTTTTAAACAATTTTTTGAAGAATTTAAATGTGAGACTGAAAATATGGGGTTCTAATTTAAGGAAGCAAAGCTAATTCATATATGATACATAATTTAATTTAAGGTGTCATAGTCACATGATTCAAGAACATGGCTGGAGATCCAAGGGTGTTTGGGTTCAATCCCCTAGCATGGCACTTGTGTCCTTAAGCAAGACATTTATCTGCATTGCTTCTTTCTACCTTCAGCTGTTAAATGGGTACCTGGTAGGATTCAATGGTCATAGTTTCCTCAGCATATGTAACATCTGTAATATGGCACCTGGGTGGAATGCTCCTCATGCAGTGGAGAATGTGCATACATTGTGTGCGGGAAAGCCTTGCTCCGATGACGGATTTGGAGAAACAATATTTCTGTAAAGTGCTTATAGACTCCATGGATGTATTAAGTGGCATATGAGCCTAGAATATGATATTATTAATACTAATGTTATTATTATTACACCTTTCAGAAATGTTATTTCTGTTCCTCTCAGGGTTGATAGAATCCAATAGATCACATTATGGTTATTGACAGTTTTGCTCATGTTTTTATACCATCAGGCCGCAGAGAGTGAAGCCGAGAGAGATCAGATTCTGAATGATCACAAGTCCGTCAAGGAAACATTTGATGTCATATTGGACACAGACAAGTACAAGGCAATGCTGGCCAGAGGTTAGTAAAGGTCTCCTTTTGTTTCCATGGAAGCAGATAATCAAGAGAATTGAAACCGGAGGCTTACAGGGATTCAGTTCACTCCCCCACCCCGGACGCGTAATTTTTTTTCCCACTTGAGTTCCGGACCCCAGTATGAACTCATTTGCATACAGCCAATCAGAGCTCATCTTGTCAATAACAAGCTTTATTACGCATGCTAAAGATTTTACAGATGCGAAAGATAAACGGTGCGAAGCTCTCTACACACAGACATCGCATGGTGTGCGTGCATACTGCATAACCATGACATATAGGCTTGCAAATGTTTCATTTGTGCTCTAGCATGTCTACCTTTAGCAAATGTATTATAGATCTACACCTCTGAATATCAGCTTATATGAGCTGTGAAAAATTATGACTTAGCACTAATCATCATGTTTTACTTATATTTTATGTTTTACTTCTTGTATTGCAGGATTTCTTACCTGAGAACTATAAATATAGATCACATCAATTTCATAAGCTGATGTGTTAGAGCCTATTAGTAATAGGTGTAGATCTATAATAAATTTCTCAACCGTAAAATCTTTAGAAATGAGTCCTATGTAAAAAAAAAAATGAAACTTATAATTTGTTAGAAAGTTAGGACAATTATGTAGTTTTTTGTTTGTATTTATTTTGTTCATGTGGTATTTTCCACTTTTCATGTATGCTTGCCATATTGTACATAATATTGTATTTATGTTTACCATAGCCTAGGTTAGATCATTCCTGTTTATCGTTATACATTTGTGTTGTTGTTTTGTTGTACTATTAAGCTATGCAGGGAGTTGTGAGTTTACTCCCTGATCTATGTTTGTATTCTTTATTATGTATCATTATCATGACATGTAAATACACCAGAAGGGGATCGAGCTTGAGAATGAGAGTCAATAAATTCTATTCTATTCCATTCTATATAGTGGCTTCAAAGACGATAAGGCCTATCTTTGATAGCTATAGACTAATTTCAATTTAGTGCTAATTAAGTAATCATTTTTCACAGCAATTTCATAAGCTGATATTATTAGAGGTGTAGGTCTATAATACATTTGCTAAAGGTAGACATGCTAGAGCACAAATAAAACATTTACAAGCCATATAGCGCTGTCTGTGTAAGAGCTTTGCACCGTTAACTGTTTCGCATCCGTAAAATCTTTAGCACGCGTAAAGCTTGTTATTGATAAGATGAGCTCTAATTGGCTGTATGCAAATGAGTTCATACTGGGGTCCGGAACTTAAGTGGGAAAAAAAATTACGCCCCCCGGACAGGTGAAACCCAATAATTAATAATAACAATAATAATTTTTATTATTCTTATTTTTAAGTTGAGCTCTATGAGTGTGATTGTGAGAGATTCATTTGTTTCAGGTTCTTTTGACGACAATTATTTTCAAGAAGACGAACTCTCGTTTTATGCACAAGTGGGACTCGGTGCCAAGCCTTTCTGGGACACTAAGTTTCAAAACATCTAAGAAAAATGTACTAGCGAGAGTTAAATTTGAGTTTTAACTTGTGTATTATTGTCGAATTTGGCATGACATATCTATCGTACACACAATATTAAAGAAATAATAGTAACATAATAATGACGATAATAAGAGTAATAATAATAATGATTTGTGGTTGGTGATTATTTTACCTGACTGCTAAGAAAGCATAGTAAGCAACCATGATGATGATGATGATGATGATGACAACGACGGCTGTGGTGATGATGATTATAATGACGACGACAGCGGTGATTGTGATGAAAATTATATGTCGGGTTTGAACCAATGTCTTTTTCCTTCTACAGGTGATGTTCGAATCTCACACAAGGCTCTCCAGGGAGCGCTCTTGATATCCCATTACCGAGAGGAAGTTCGCTTCCACCAACCGTTCCAATTTATGACAAGGCTCATGGACATAGATTCCCTTCTTACAAAATGGAGATGTAAGATTTGAAACATTTTTATCACTGTCCTAAAAAAATTGTAATATGAAATTCCTTTATAATGTTTTCATGGTCTGAACTTGTTCTTTTTTTTTTGTTTAACCCATAGCAGTTCAAAGTTTTTTAAAGATCTAAATTAATCAGCTTTCCCTCCTCAAATTGGCATCATTTATTTGTATTTACCACATTTTTACATGAAAATAGTGATTATATATTATACACAGCATTGCCAATTTAAAGACTTCTTTAAAGACTTCAATGATTAGTTAAAATTGATTTGCTTATTCATGAATGGGACAACACAATTTAAATTTGTATTGTAGGATTACATGTTGATATGATGAAATAGTCTTGATAGCTGATACATTAGGGTTTATAATGAAGTCCTTTGAGTCCAAGGCAATTGCTTTGTTTTAATGAAATCTTGTTTAATCAGGATGAAAAATTAGTGGGATGCAAAGAAGTGTAACCATTTGTTTTACCTTGTAAGATTGAATTGTGTTTCATCATGAATCACATGCAAACAATAATACAATCAACTAGGACTGCCAATATCACTGTGTATTTTGAGCGTTGTGAAATTTTTCTTTGTTATGCGGTTCCACAGCATTTTATCTTATAATTGACTTCAATCTTCTTGGTATTTGTAAATCAGTTATGAAGACAGAATGTCATTTAGGCTTCTACCAACCTTGAAACTTAGTAGGCAAGCTGTGATCCTCTTTCATGTTGGTTTGGTGCTATACATGTACATTGACATTTTAAACAAATTCTTTTCTGTCTGTATTTTGGGGGTGATTGTCTTCATGTACCCTTATATCATGTTGTATCTCTTTTTTCTCCAATTGAATATGTTTAATGTAGATAACCATGTGATGATGGTTCAGCGAATGATTGGCTCTAAACCAGGGACAGGGGGCTCCTCTGGGTATCACTACCTTCGATCTACTGTCAGGTATGTTGGAATCATCTGGAATAGGAGAGAAAGATAATTTTTTTAATTGTCTTGAACAAAACAGATCAAAAGTAGCTTGCAGAGGAAATTAGAAAGTGACCAGTTCTTGTAATCTTCTTCAAAACTTTAAAAAAATCATTAGTTTGTATTCTTCGTTATTATTAAATAATTTAATGTGAGCTTCTTTATGTGGTTTATATCAACCATAGATATGTAAATGTATATGGATATGTTTCTTTTGTCTTTTTAATGATATGTCTTCTTGTACTGATCAGTTTTCAGAAGAAGAAGATTGTAGGCCAGAGAGATTGATTACAAGTACTTCAGAGGCACACAAAACCTTCAATCACTTTCTGATAGATAACTCTTCAGTTTTTAGGAGAATAGAAAACAATGATATACTGATAAATGTCATTAACATATTGCTTAATCAAAATTAATCAACTCGGCTGTAGAATTTAACCTGTAGGATATGAGTAAATTACATATAACTATTCTTTATAATTATCTTTTCTGTTTCCTCCTCATCACTCTTTGACCTCAGTGATCGTTACAAGGTCTTCCTCGACCTCTTCAACCTATCCAACTACCTCCTGCCCAGGAATTACATCCCTCCCCTCACGCCCCGCATGAAGCGCACACTCTCCATTCCCAACCTCAACACCAGTGTGGATGGGAGCATGTTCCGCAGGTTCCACATCGGTAGCCCCAACAAGGGAGGAGGCCCTCTATCATCAAGTCCTGGCTCGCTGGGCCGAGGAAGCTTGCCCGGGACTCCAGAGGACGCCATCTTTGAACAGCTGAGTTCATCTGATGGTGACGAAGAGGTTGATAGCGACCAGTCCCCACAGGCTAATGGTCAAATTGTATTCTCTGCATGAAGGATATGAATCAGCAGAAATCACTTGAAGCACAGTCAAGCAACATTAACAGGCATCTATGAATTTACGTGGATATGTATTGTTAAAGACAGGGGGCCTTTGTGAACAGGTTATGATATAACTCTGTCTACATTCAAGATCAATGGAATAATCAATATAGTAAATCTTCCCAGGCAAGTGTCCTTTCTCCTTCTAAACAGATGGCTGCTGGAGGTGCCCTGACTGGGGTTAACTATATGTTCCGTTGGTGTACTTAAAAACCATTAACTTACGTGGCATGAAACTTTGTATAAGTATTAAAGCAACAGCTATTTTTAGCAGCAAGAAACTTTTGCAAAATTTTAATGATTTGTCAGTTGTGAAATGTGTGACAATTTCTGGATTTATGATAGGTCTCATAATATTGCGAACATGCATGTACAGTTCAAAGCAGTAAGTATCATATATTACCAAACATTTGTTTTGATATATAGAGAAGAAATAGGCATCTACTGAAATGACTACATTGAGCATTTATATCTTTATTTTTGTATTTCATATTGTAAATAGTACTCACTCTATAACAAACAGAAATTGGAAGGCATATATTTTTTAATAAATTATTCTTCCGGAATGTCTTGAGGTCCAAGATCGAGATCGAGACAGAGACCCCATATAAACTGGTCTTGAGATCTACAACACTGCTTCCTATATCAGGTTTGCATATTTACCTCAGGAGACAGTGATAAAGTGCACAAAGTTTTGCTTATTTCACTTCACACTTGACCATAACTTCACCAATGGCAGTGTAGTTCTACAATATATGAACTTTGAAACATGTAATGATAAATCTTTTTTTTTTTTATTGTCCACAGTCTGCAAATTTCAGCCTGAAATACCTGTAGTTCCTGTAGTTAAAATTACTAATCCAATGACAAGAGAAGAGCTTTACGATTATGGGGCCGCAATTTGTTGTTTTGTACTGATATTGATTATGCTCATTAAAAGAGTGTCCATGTAACTGTGTATTCATCCAGTCAAATACAAACCCAGCTCAGCACATTCTCACAAAAGAATTACCTTTCTTTTCCTGGTGATGCTACAGCACGTCTGACATAGCAACTCCTATGTGGGTATTGTATGGTCTATTGTAAACAGGTGGTCAGCTCTGGTGAAGCTACATACTGTACCACTGTCTCTTGTTAGCTCACTAATGATTGACAGATGATGTCATTAGGGGAATGAGATCTGGAGCATTTTTTTAAGGTGAAGCTTAGCAGTTCTCAGAAAATTATTGTAAAACATATTTCAAAATCTATGAAATATATTTAGATGATTGAATAACAAAATATGAGTTGTATGTAGCCCTGCACATCAACAGGAATCAATTTTTATGCCTCCGCTACAAAGTAGCCGGAGGCATAATGTTTTCTGGTTGTCCGTCCGTACGTACGTACGTCCCGTTCTCGTGATCGCGTTATCTCAAGAACCGGTTGATGGATTACCGCCAAACTTGGGTCATGTATGTATCTTGCAGAGCTTATGATCTGATTAGATTTTGGGGGTCACGAGGTCAAAGGTCAAAGGTCACATGGCTCATTATGTATGCAAAAATAGCTCGTGATCACGTTATCTCAAGAACCAATTGATGGATTACCGCCAAACTTGGGTCATGTATGTATCTTGCAAAGCCAATGAATTGATTAGATTTGGGGGTCACAAGGTCAAAGGTCACAGGGCTTATTATGTATGCAAAAATAGCTTGTGATCGCATTATCTCAAGAATCGATTGATGGATTCCTGCCATACTTGGGGCATGTATGTATCTTGCAGAGCCAATGAACTGATTAGATTTTGGGGTCACGAGGTTAAAGGTCAAAGGTCACAGGGCTCATTATGTATGCAAAAACAGCTTGTGAATACACTATCATTAGAACCGGTGGATGGATTACCATCAAACTCAAAACATGTATGTATCTTGCAGAGCAAATGAACTGATTAAATTTTAGGGTCATGGGGTCAAAGGTCAAAAGTCGTGGGGCTTTTTTATGTATTAAAAAATAGCTTGTGATCACATTATCTTGAGAACCGATAGACAGATTACCATCAAAGTCAAGACATGTTAATGTATCTTTCAGAGCCAATGAACTGATTAGATTTTAGGGTCATGAGATCAAAGGTCAAAGGTCATGGGGCTCATTATGTATGCATATAAATAACTTGGGAATGCATTGTAATTAGAACCGACAGATGGATTACTATCAAACTCGGGGCAGGAATTTATCTTGCAGAGCCATGTATATGAAAAATAGCTTGTAATCACGATATTCTGAGAACCTGTTAATGGATTACTATCAAACTCGAATATTAAAAATTGCTTCCGTTTTGGTTTGTAAAATCGCTCTATGGCGGAGGCATCATTTTCGACTGCGCGCAGTCGAAGTTCCATCTAGTTTCAGATATGTTGACATTGCAAGTAATTTTTTTTTTATGTGAGGCTGATATCCTTACATTAAATTACCTCGAATTTCATGCTAAAAAATATGAATATATATTGGTCTGAAATACAGCAGCTGAAAAGACAACGCACAAATTCAGATTATTTTCCTCAGATATTTAGATTAAAGAATTGGTATTTGTTTGTGGAAGAACTCGGTGTCTTCCTAATTTTACAATATTTTTTTTTCATAAATAGAAGTTAACAATATATCGTAGATGTTGATATTCCTGTGTTGCCATCATTGCAGTGTACTGTGTATCTTGATACATGTATATTCTTTGTTTAGACAAATGATTTGAATTTTTAACGTGAAGATAAAGATGTTTATATGCTTTGTGAATATTGCTTTGGATGGCCTTTTTAGTAGAAATAGGATTGAAATTTCACCCTTGTATGCTAAATTTCTGTTTTAGAATAAAAGCTTGATTATATTGTATTCAAGGTAATGAGAAGCCATGAAGTGTACTGATCACCTCCATGGCAATCACTATACTATACCGGTACTCAAAATATGAGCTTCAAACATTACCTCTGTAAAGAGATTTTGTGAATTTAGATACAGTGGGTGGTATTCCGATAGTGCGTACTAAGTTAAGTCTGGCTTAACTAGTCCACACTTTTATGGAGTGCCTGTTGCCAACTCATTTATCCTGTACAGATTATTTTAATCCTGCAATGAAAAGTGTCAACAACAAAAAATTGCAATGAAATGGGAAGAAAAATATGATATGATTATGAACTGAATTTCAATAAAGTCCTTGGTAGATTATCTTTGTCATGAATATTGAAGGAGGAAGATGAAACCTAGCATTCCATAGAAGTGTGAACTAAAATTCTTGTTTAGTCTGGACTTAGTCCCGGCTTAACTTCTGAGAATACCACCCAGTGTCTCCCAATTAACATAAAAGCGACTTGAGAGTAGTCTACTCAAATAGACCTCTCAAAAATTGGGCCCGCATGGAACTCGCCGAGTCCAACATGGATACTGTGCGCATGCTTCTATGTTATTTTCTTCATAATTCTTAGCCGTTAGCTCATATTTTGCTGGTTTAAGTTTTTTGAGGCTGATTTTATACACTCTAACTGTACATAAATTATTATGGTACACTTTAAGATTATGTAATTAAAATTATATCACCCTAGCACCAAGTCACCTGAAACCCGTTGCTGAATCTTTATTCAAAAATTCTATTGTGTAAGTAGATCTATTTGTATTCAGGTGATTGCTTTTCTTTCTTCTGTGATTTTAAATTCCCTTGTAATTATTTGATTGACTGTTTTTTTAGACGTATTGATGCAAAGGAGTGGTATTATTAGACCAAGTGCTGTGCTGCATGAACACAAATTCTATATTAAGTTGAACGTTCAACATACTATACATTGAAATATGTGTCTTATTCTATTTCTACTATATACAATCATTCCTGTACATTACTGTAATATAAAATAGTAGCCGTGAACTTGTTTAAAGTTTATTTTTCATACATTTTTCAAAATCTAATTTGGTTTTTCTTTAGCTTGTCCATATTAAAGCAGAAAAATTGTATTTTTTATTGTATTTTATTGACGATAAGATTTTTTTTCTTCATTTTATATCAGTGCCTTTAATTACATTTGGATTTTTCTTTATCCATACTTAGCTGGAAAGTTTGCCTTTCAGATGTTTCTTTTCGAGGAGGCGCGATAGCTCAGTTGGTAGAGCAGTGGTCTCGTTATCTGGTGACCCGGGTTCGAAACCAAGTCGATGCGATAGTGCCCTATAGTAAGGCAATAATCCTCACTACCAGGTCCCTCAGAGAGGACCTAAAGCCGTCGTCCGTCTGGTTGCTTACTTACAAGCATTTATGCTTTCTTAGCAGTCAGGTAAAATAACCATCACAACCAATGCCGTTTTCAACAAATATTGTACGAGTAGAAAGTGCCTTTAATAAGTTGAAATACCTTGATAAGTATTCACCTGAAATAATTGAGTCTGGACTAGAGACTATAATACCTTACAGAACAGTTATGTATTGCCCATATTACATCTGTTACAGTACTTTATATTACCGGGTAAATAATTTATCCATGATTTATTATGACTCCATTATGTACATGACTTGTATGAAACATGATTGATTCTGAAAATTGAAAATGATTTAAATACCATGAAAAGCTTAATTACAATTTACAAGAGAAATTTAACGACTGTCTCTAATGAATTCATCAACTACGTGAAGAAAATCTTGTTGAAAATCATTTCAACATTTACCTAAAGTTGTAGATTTTTGTAGGAAAATGTTTGAAGACATTTGGAATTTCCGCCCCAAGGATGGAAAATGAATTTTGTTAGTTTTATGGTACTGATGCCATGGTACCTGTAATATGCACTGGGGTATTTATTTTTTAAATAATAATTTAATTATTTTTAACTACTAAGCGAATGTATTCTTTCGATACACATTTAATTTGGAGTGGTTTCAAATATTGTACTTGCCTGTACATTAACATACGATTTATTAATGACTTTACAAGTTTGTTTTTGCTACAAAGAAATGGATTTATGCGAAGATCTCTCAGTGGCATTCTAGTCAGAAAACAGTATCTAGTTTGGAGAAAAAATGGCTAAAATTTGTTTATACATTGTACAAACATGTAATGCATAACATTGAGAAATTAAAGTGACTTGGTAACATTGTTGAAGGTTGATTAAAAAATTGCGTAATTTTGGTATGAAATGTTACTTATTATCTTCCTTTTAATGTACTAACACTCTAACATGCAAAAAATCCTGAAAAAATTCTCAAACCACAAAGATATTAATGGTTTTCTAAGAAGGCGACACTGGTCAACACCCTCTAACAGTGATCAACAGTAAATTCTCCCAACCATTTTTGAATTTTCCCAACCGTTTTTCCATGAGAAAAAGACATAAAACAGGCAATAAAAAATCTGTCAACACTTAATTGTCTGGAATGGTATGTAGAGCCAATGTATTGCTTTGTGGCGATTTACATTCACCTACAATGTAATTAAATTGTAATAATATAGTTGGGAGAATTAAGAAATCGATCACATCAGTTTTTCCCAATTTGTATCATTAATAATGGTCCATTTTCACCCAAATTTTCAGATTATTTTTAATTGTACATCGAGCATTGAAGTCACTACCTTAGCACCACTTTATCTCATCTTAACAATGTTACAAAGTCACTTTAAGGCCTTTACAGTCTGTGAAGGAACAAATATTTTCAATATTTTGACTCTTGATTTTGCAGGCCTGGGCCCCCGTCTTATAGAGTTGATATCAATCGCAACTATTAACATAATTTCATAATTACATAATGCGATTGATCCAAATCAATCGCAACTCTTTATAAGATGGGGCCCAGGAATGTCAAATGTCTGGTGTCAATAGGCCATTTTAGTAATGTAACCATATTTATGCATATGCATGAAGTGTCTCATACGAATGAGATGTATTTCAATCACCTGCTACGCATAAATAATCTCAGTAGTCAGAATTCAAATTGCATACATTAGTTGTTGCTAGGTAGGACAAATATTATGGCTTGCCCTACCTAACAACACGTACAATTTGCATTTTGACTATTGAAATACAATTATTTGTAGCAGGTGAATGAAATAAGTTGTATTAAGATGTTAAGTGTGAATTCTGTTACATTACAAAAATGGCCTATTGCAATAACTCAAAGGGGATCAGTCACATAATATATTGTACTTGGATTTTCTTTTTGATCTTTGCTGGTATATTGTATTCAAAATTGGCATATATTACTTTTTGAAAAAGAAATTGCAATTTTTAAGTACTCTCTACATGAAGGTTAAAGGGACAACTTGGCACATCAGTATGGGCATAGGCTTTGTGTTTACATGTATGGCTATATTGTACTATACCTGTGGCACATTGATGTTATTGATATCAGAAGCTGAAAGAAGGATGGGATATTCATTAAAGATGTTTTTACAAGAAATGTGATGTTTGTCATACTGGACCTACACTGTATTCAAAGTTATTCTGCCGTGGATTTGGTTGAAGGCATTTCTGTTTGTTATGACAAGATCAAGAGATTTGTTATGGGTTTCACTAACTTGTATGAATACTGTGTGTTCAAATTGTGATGAATTACATACAAGAGCTGCATTTTTATACTTATCATCTTGAAAAGGATAGTTAATGTCTTTCTAGCTATCAGTAATTTGTTTTCTTCTGTCATAGCATCTGTCAATTAAAATATGTTCTACATTCCAATCTTTGCAAGTTGCAAAGTTTTCTACATCACACAAATATTTTCAGAGGTACGGTATATATTTTTCTTTTTCAAGCGAATCACAACTGTGCACACTCACATGTGCAGAGGTGAAATGTGATTGTATGGTGTTACAAGATAAGTTACACAGTTCAGTAAAAAATAAAAAAAAAATGATAGCTTTGATTGTGAAAAGTTGTTAGAATAATGGCAATTGATTCCAGGATTCATTTTTAAAATGCTATGCAACAATGCGGTATGATAATTTACATGCTGCTGATTTAGTCAATAGTTCACTACAATTTTGCTGTGTTTATGATGTGATATAATAAATTCTTAATACAAATAACATCAGTGCTGCCGACACATTATTCTCCTAATATAAACTTTAAAAATGACAAATATATTTGTTATTGTAAAATATTCTGCATATTCTGATTTTACAGTTTCATTGAAACAATAAAAACTTTTTTGAATAAACCAAATGGAACCTTGTTTTATTATGTAAGCCGTTTCTGCTTTTGAATTTATTATTTATTGCATACATCAGTGAAAAAATATATATTTAAATCATAAAATCATTTACATATACACATGATATATATATACTCATTTATTTTTTCAGAAAAAGAATTCTGGGCAAGTACTGATCCATGACAACAATTGAATTGGAACAGGAGAGATTACTAAATACATGCAAAAAAAAACCTTTTTCTTTGTCTTCTTCCCCTTCTCTTCCTCCTCCTCCTACCACTTAGGCTTCGAGTAAAGATTAAATGGATAATAATAAGTCTACAATTAAGTCTCTAAGCGCTTCCAAACTTGGAGATTATTGCCAGTAAACATAATTGCAAAATCTCTTTTTATTTTATTATATTTTATTGATGGTTCACATGTATATGAACATTTTGAACAATAACAAGCGTCCACTTTCTATTTTTGCTGAGTGTATTTGGTTTCAACAAGGCATCAACACCGATTCAGAATAAATGTGGCTTTATCTTATCTTGTTTTTGCATACTGGTAGTGTCACCCGCAATGTCAGCAAAGCAACAAAATTTCGAATTCAATGGCTCCAACTTGCATCCTTAATCTCTCTATATTCTCCTCCTCCTCCTCTGCCTCCCCTTCTTCTTCTTCTTTCTTCCTCCTCCTCCTTCTCCTTCTCCTTCTCCTTCTTCATCTTCATCTTCATCTTCATCTTCATCTTCATCTTCATCTTCATCTTCATCTTCCTCTTCCTCTTCCTCTTCCTCTTCCTCTTCCTCTTCCTCTTCTTCTTTTCCTCCTCCTCTTCCTCCTTCTTCTTCATCTTCTTCTGTCTTCGTCAGTCATCGTCTTCTCCTTCCTCTGATTCCATTATTTTATATACTATTCCATCTACTTCAGTATGTCTGTTTTAAAGTAATATAGCCTCTATTAATATCTCTATAAAATATTTTAATGAATACATATTGATTGCCTGAATATAACAAATGTACGAAACAACTCATATACATGCAAGTTCATCTGAAATACAGTATATCGTCCATAAACCAAAATATATACCTAGACGTGTACATGTAAGAAATTTGTATAATTAATTAATGATGCTTGATATCATTCTTTTTAATTTGGAGAAAAAATCTTTAACATCAGGAGCTTTTTGGTGTTGTTTTAACTTGCCATAATTGGTAAATCCAATTTCATGAAACTAATGCCAACTTGTTAAAACTGATCATTGATAACTGTTTGGAAGAGTTTAAATGCCACACAATTTCAGTATAAATACTTATATAGCCAGGGTACATGTACCTCATTCAAATACAATTAAAATTCATTTAATTCCATAAAAAAATCCTATTGCAATTTCTTTGCAGTAGCCTTCAGAAACAAAAGCAGATTAACAATTTTGGTGCCATAGGCCGTTCAAACTGCATATAAAATAAAGTAGTACTAAGACAATGGAACAATGTTTGCATCAATGAGAACAAAGGCACTTTGGAAGATATCTAATCTCAAGAGAAAATATTTGTGATGCATACTTGGAAACTTGGTCACATAAGAGTGAGTGCCATGAACTAGCAACCTTCCCAGGAAGCCCTGGGTTTAGCTGAATGGCCGATGATCAGGAGCAGGTTGATATGCAGCAAGCATGAAGCTTTGGGGTCTCAAAGACTCAGACCTGTGTCCATGTGGTCAAATTCAGACTGTTGAGCATGTTCTGAATGAGTGTGATGTAGCAGGACCTCCATGTCCCCTCACTGATATTGACAACCCATAACTGGTGTCTTATTTAAACCATTGTCGGTTTCAATAGCTAAGGTTTATATACAAAATAATAATAAACCATTATGCCACTAGCCCAAATATCTTTAACTTGACCAAAAAAAAAAAGACTTGTCAATGTTTACGAATCTACACTGAAACAGTTTGAACGGCACTGGCGACCCCACACACGTTGTTGCCAATTTTGATCTTCAGATAGCCGTCAATGCCCCAGTTTACTCCCCATGAGTTGCGCACATTGTAGAATGGTATATCGCCTATATGAAAGAAAATAGAGACAAAGAGTGGAAAGATGTAAACATTCATGAAAAGCAAATACTGCATACAGGGAAACTTAACATGAAAATTGGTCTTTGTGTACTGGTTCCCTTAAAGCCTGTCTGCACTACTTGTAGCTACTTGCGCCCTATATATAGCAAACAATGCCTAAGTGGTACCCTTTGGTCCCCCATGATCTCCTTTTTCTTATGTTAATTGGAGCTGATTTGATGAGATAAACACCTGTCAGTGACCATGCAAGAAGTTCTAATCCCTCCAGGCCAAACTAGTGCAGACAGGCTTTAATATCAGTATTGTTTCTAAACTCTGTCTGGGGAACTACAAATGTAGTCTTGACACACAGGTAGTCTTTTTTAAAGATGGCCACTAAACTGGTTTGACTGTAATTTCTTTCTTGTTCACTCTTTTAGCTGTGTAAATGTAGAAATGCATTAATTTTACATTCTTCAAGTTATTTTAAAACAAACAAAAAACTAAATATTGTTACCACAAAGGAAAAAGATAATTCAATTTTCTTATGGTAAACATGAACAACTGTGAAAGTTCCAACACAGCAAACAGATATCTGATGTAGAATTATGTGATAAAGGACAGAATTCAGACATGCCCTCTAAAAGTTCAGTATCATCACCAACACTAAAGATCACCTTCGACCTATAACCTTTAAACCCACCTGACATGTCGAAGCCAACGATCTGCACAGCATGGTTGAGGTAGGTCGGTGTACAGTGGTACTGGATGATACCTCCAAGATAGTACTGCCAACTCTCTGCATCCACCGAGATGCTAAGAGGACCTTGGTTGTACAACATGGCAGGCATCACATGCTCCTCATCAGCGGCATAACTAAGTTTTGTGAGATGATGGTAATATAAATAAAATACTTTCTTATCGTAAATTACTATAGTTGTCAATCTGTGGTGCCAGGAAGCAGCTCACAATGACTTATCAATAGAAAAGCTTAGATTAAACAGAATCTGATTAATTCGTAAACAATATTTGAAAAGTTATGATGCTATCAAAATGCTTGAGAAAGTTCAATATGAGGACAAATTGAAAGTATAGCTAAGTACTGCAAAGAGGTATATAAACAAAAGATGTCTAGACAATATCTGTCATGAAGTACTTGCCAGTCCGTGGTGCCAGGGTGGGGCACATACTGGTAATGACTTACCAATGGAAAAAAATTAGATTTATTGGGTACGGTTGTATTAAAAAATGGTTTACGGTTATATTAAAATGCTTTCAACCTGACTAGATATGAAGGGTATATAAACCAATTAAATTGGTTTAGAATAAAAAAATTATGGTTGTATTAAAATGCCTTCAACCTAAATACACATGAAGGGTTTACATGTTCATGCATATAGAAATACAATACAAATCAACTTTGAATGTACTCTTTAATAGAACAGAATCCATGAATTATAACATTTCCCCCGAAAAAATATCAGACATTTTAAATATATGCAAGTTTTAAAGGCAACAGGTGCCACATGTCATACTCACTTTCCACATGAATAGTTTGTCACTACTGCATTTAGAGTTGAGCTGTTAAACCAAACAAAGAGAAATGGAAGTTGGAAACAAAATAATAAATTGCCATAAAGAGCTTAGGTGAGTAAACATCAGGTTTTCATTCAATACAAGAGCAGTTCTCAGTAAAATGTGGCATTGTAGATCATTTATATGTATGTCAAATTTTCATACAAGAATAAATTATATCATACACAGAGTTATGGCTATCAATTTACATAAATGCTTTCCTTATTTAATCACTAAGTAATTGATAAATCCCTTCTGCAATGGGAGTCAAAAAGCAGGATTCTGGAAACACCTGGGGTAGAATATTTGCCTTTTAAACAGATAATTGCAATACTCGGTCACAATACATATTGGTAATAAATGTTGCAAAAATGAAGGAGCCTGCTTTACTTTCTTAATGTTTCAAAGCGTGTTCCTTTTCATCTTGTATCTTAACCCTAAGTCCCTGCCTAATCCTAATCCCTTTACCCCCAACCCTTAAAGTGTACCAATCATCAAATATTTGTTTCGCTCTGTATGTTAGTACTTCCATGTGGTATACCATATTAAAAATACAAGCTTCAAACATTAATTCTGTAAAGATATTTTGCAAGTTTAAATACACTCTCTGTTAACAAGAAAACGGACTTAATCAATTCAAATTCAAATTCAAATCATCATTTATTTTCTTCCATCCAAGTTGACAACATATTTGACATCTGTTCAAATAATTCAATTTATATGTAGGAACATAAATATAATTTAAGAACTTGTATTACAAGGAAGAAGGCGCGAATCTCAATTATGAGTAGACTACTCAATGCATCCATACGTGCTTGTAAAAAATAGAGCCAAAATGGAACCCAAGTCTGACTTGGGTTCTGTGTGCACCATTTTAAGTTATTCTTTATTTTCTTCATCCTCCTTATATGTTAGCCCATAGAACACTGGGTGAAGTTTTTTTGAGGTTGATTTTATACATTCTAGATGTACACAAATTGTTAGGTTAGGTGATTGGTACCTTTAAACCCCCATCCCTATAATACATGTATCATCTCATGGATGAATAATGATAGTTTAATAACATGTTTACTACTGATTTCTCTTATTCTTATGGGTCAAATATAGGGGACCACCCAATGCCATAGGTAATGGGCTAAATGAACCATTTTGTTTTTACACTTTAAAAGAATGACTCTGATATTAGTAATATGTTAACAGAAAAGAACAATAAAAACAAATGATGAAAATATTGAATGCTCACTTTTTTATAACTCTGCAGTCCCCCTTCTTGGCTATGTATGGGTATGTGGATTCAGGTACGAGCGATGTCTTGGTTCGATTTAGCCAATCAAGTGTCTTACATGGTACGCCGCCACGGCAACCACCATCTCCGGCAGCTGTCCCACAATCCACCAGCTCTTGGGCGCTGAGCTGGGTAAGCCGTTTGGTTTTCAAGGCAATCTGAGTTTCCATGGTTTCAACAACGCTGAAAGCCCTGTAAATATGCATTTAGAAAAAAATTTTATCAGCAATAAATACCCCCCCCCCCCTGCAAAAATAACTGCTTATGCAGTATAGATTTCAATTACATATTTATGTCAAGTACTTCATATGGCATCATTGTAATCAACACAAATTTGGTGTTTGGATTTTAACTTGTTCCTTAAGAACAGCTAACAGTATTTTAAGTACATGATAATTTAGATAAATATCATTCATACTTCTATTTTTTTTTTTTGCTGTCAGATACAGTACAAAATCATATTTCAGTTAATCACTTGATTTATAAAAGACCTTGTCCAGTAAATTCCAAGTGTAAGAATGTACTATGAATTACAGTATGATGATTGTCTTTGGGATAAAGGAGCTTCTGAAAGCTTTTTACTCAAGATAACAGATTTGATAGGAATTACAAAAACACGGAATAGCACAGGTATTATGTATCAGCGTTTAAATGGTATAGACTATGTCATCTCATTCTCATTTAGTCCTCAACTTTAGAAATAGAACAATTCAATTATGTTACCATTTAGAGTTACAGGCATTCTGGACAGCATCTTACAAAACTGTCATTAGGTACAAGTTCATGAACATCACTGTGAAATGCATTTTCTTTTATAACATGCATTTCAATAGGATGTTGGTGAACTTAGACTAATGACAGTTTCCTACAGATGCCCTGCTACTCATTAAAGTGTAAAATGAATTAAATACAACTTGTTGGGTTTTAGCCAAAACTGTAACCAAAACAACAACAACTTTAATGATAAAAATACTTCCTATAACTTACCAACATGCTCCACACTGGGATGTACAGAGAAAATTGTTGTGGATGATTAGCAGGTGGATGATTAGCAGGGGGAAGATGAGAGATAAGTTAGTGTAAGAATGTTTTTTCACAATATTCTATTCATCATAAATGCAGATGTCAGGAAAAATACACTATATTATTTTCTCTGAGAAAGAGATAGATTTTCAGAAAGGAAATCATCTTCATGAACACCTGCCAACCAACCTTCCACAGTGAAAATTAGGGATCTACTATGCCAAAATTAGGAATACAGTGTATGTTACATGTTTTTATACAAACTTTTTCAGAAAACAAGAGGAACATAGGGTTTATCACACTAGTTCCAAGACAGAAAAACATGAATTATTCCTCCTATGTTCATATGACATGATATTGATTTTTTTAAATATGACCTTTTTATCACATCATTACTGTGGGACCAGTATGCCCCTTATAAACTGGTATAATTTTCACTTTTGGAAGATACATATATATATTATATATACAAAGACGAAAAAGATAGAAAGAGAAATCAAGGCAATTGAAAATGGTTATCATGTATCAGTCCTGATTAACTGAAATCCATTGTCCAATAAAGACCAGTATGAGTTACAACAATTGTTCATATTGCTTGTGCCAGTCAATTTTCACCCTTCTTTAAAATTCTTTTAATAAAAATCTTACCGACTTTTGGTTCTTCACTGGAGTTACGACTGGAGGCTTGATGGACCTTCTGTACATTACAACAAACAAGGAAATCACAAATAATAAAATGAAGAAAAAAAAAACTAGTAAAGTCAACGCAAAGCGTAGCATCCCCTCGCAGGGTACAAATGGCCTACATGTATATACGTCAGAACAAGTTACCTCCATTAGACTATACTATTATATTACTAGGCAAGGAAGTTAACCACATTTTAACATATTAGGTGTTTTTGGATATTTAATGAGCTATGACCTTTCACCTTTGACCTACATACTCCGAAATCAAACTTAGGCTGTATTTTGATACCAGGTACCTTCACATTAAATTTCATTAAAATTTATCAAACATTACGTAAGTTATCGAATGGAAACCAGATTCGCATATTTAATGAGCTATGACCTTTGACCTACATACTCCAAAATCGAACTTAGGCTTTGTTTTGATACCATGTACCTTCATATCAAATTTCATTAAAATCCGTCAAACATTACTAAAGTTATCAATCGGAAACCAAATTTGTTACGAACGGAAGAACGGAAGCACGGAAGCACGGAAGCACGGACAGCAGCGTTTCTATATCTCCTCCGACTTCGTCGGCAAGGGGATAATTAATGTAATACTGGTCATAAATCTCAGCTAAACCAAAGATCACCAATCTCTGTGTTAAAAGATAAGTTTTCACTTTCTGTACTTATTTGAAGGGGTAAGTGTACCATTATTATCCACAGGTATCTTTATAATTTCATTTACCGGTAACGATAAATTCAAAATATTGATGCCAATTAATTCTGAGGCTGACCAGTAATCACCAGTGCTCAATATGCTACAAGGAATATTCCACAGAATATGCTATACTCACAAGTCATACACAAGGGGCATGGTCTTCAAGGGTCTCCGGCCTGGTCCAGGAATCGTTTGCAGGCTTTGGTCTGGTATTTTGACGGTTCCAAGATACTGAAATTGAAACTCCTCGGAAGTGAGGTCTGAAAACTTGGTGATGCCGTATGTTGCGTGGTCCCTATGAGTAGCGATGGCATTTAACATTTCATGCCTCAGTAAGCTTTCCTGAAGAAACAGAATCAGGTAAAGATAAAACAGAGGCATGTAGGATATGAGATACATGGATGAAGAAAGTGAACCAATTTTTATGAAAAAATAATTGGACTATCTATTATAGTAGCTGGTATTTTGGACGCATGGCTTACAGCATACTCCACGGCCTGGTTGATCTTTACCTTTACCGCAAATACTGGAAGAAAGCTGAGACAGCAGTCAAGCTTCCAGGTGTATCTTCTTGGTCTATCTTCTTGTAGTCATTCTCTTAATCATTCTCATTATATACAAGACAGGGAGGTAGAGGGGCAAGAGGTAGCATCTTGACTGCACAATGTACAATGTCCCGGGGGCAAAGAAATCAATACGAGTATGGAGAGACATAACACTGTTCCTTCCAGCAACGATCAAGCCTGGTTTTGAAGGCGTCTATGGTGGGAGTCACAACTACTACTTCAGGCAGAGAGTTCCAGTCATCAATCACTCTGTGACTAAATGTGTCCTTCCTTACATTTGTCCTACACCTCGGCTTTGCAAGCTTGAGACTATGCCCTCTAGTTGTTGTGTCTGCTAGTTGGAAGAATTGGTCAGGGTCGAGTCTGTCATGCTCATGAATGATCTTGTACACCTGAATCATGTCTCCTCTCCTTCTCCTGTACTCGAGGGATGGCAAGTTCAGGCACTTAAGTCTCTCTATGTAAGGTAGATGTTTCATTGTGGAGATCATCTTTGTTGCTCTTTTTTGCACTCTCTCCACAGCCTTTGCGTCTGAAATGTACCTTGGTGACCAGATTACATTTCTGTACTCAAGGAGGGGGCGGACTAGTCCCTTAAACAGCTTGGGAATGGTGGATATGTCATGGCACTGAAAGGCACGTCTGATGCTGATCAGGACCCTGTTGGCCTTGTTGATGGCGTACGACACATGACTGTGGAACTTCAGTTTGTCATCAACAAGTACCCCTACATCCTTTGCCTCTCCTGTACTCAGGGCTGTACTCCCGATTGTGTAGCGCTCCTGACAGACTCCAGATCCAAGATCTAAAACACATCATTTTCTTGCATTAAACTGGAGTTGCCACTTTGCGGACCAGTCTGTCAATGAGCGCAGGTCAGCTTGGAGAAGTTTGCGTTGGTCAGGAGTAGAGACGCAGGAGTAAGCCTTGGTGTCATCTGCATAAATTCTTACAGTGGAGTCCAACACCTCAGGGAGATCGTTGATGTACAGAACAAACAGTGTCGGGCCAAGTACGCTGCCCTGGGGCACCCCGCTCTTCACCTTGCACCACTGCGATCTTGCATTGTTTACCACCACCCTCTGTGTTCCAGTCACATACTTCATACCAGTTGTTGGTCCCCGCACCCGTGGAAATCCTCAGAAGTTCCAGGTCCCCTTTGCCCGAACTCTGCTATTCCAAACCACGTTCTACCCAGATACTATCCGACTGTGGAACTCCTTACCATCCGCTGTCGTCGATTGCACCTCTTTGGAACTTTCCAAGCAGAAGGTGCAACACATTAAGCTCCGTTGAGCTTCAGACTGTTTTTAGCTGCACATAGAATTCTTGTAGAGCCTTTTTACTTGCACTGTACACTCGGCACTTGACAAGCACAAGGTACGATAATACGCCAACGGCGGTCTGTGCTATACTGGAAGAAGAAGAAGAAGCGTTTGTTTACATGTACATGCCTCTCCGCGCACGTCTATGGGAGCCAGTTAAGGCTTTGTGATATCAATATCATATTTTACATTATCAGCAAGCCCTTAAGGCTATAGCTAACATAGACCGAAAATTTCTGTCTTTTTCGTTCGTTAGCCTCTGATTTGGGTAGGGTCGGCTCCTCTCTTTAGAGACAGAAGCCGACCATAGGCGCTCCTGTTCAAACATTTTGGCCATTTATGGCCAAAACTCTTTGTCCAAAATACTACATTTTACCCGATGCATTTATAATTGTAAATTAGGCCTAGGCTAATATACATCGGTTCCACTTACCAGATTGACTGTAGGATGCGTTTAAGGGTCTTTTTCACGGATTTTCATCGCCGAAATTGAGCTCCGTGTTGAAATTCTTACAGCCGTATTTTAAACTGTTACTGTCAATGGATGACGTCATATTCCTTCATGCGCAGTAACAGTTTAAAATACGGCTGCAAGAATTTCAACACGGAGCTCAATCCGGAAAAAGACCCTTAAATGCATCATACAGTCAATCTGGTAAGTGGAACAGATGTATATTAGCCTAGGCCTAATTTACAATTATAAATGCATCGGATATGCATTGGGTAAAATGTAGTATTTTGGGCAAAGAGTTTTGGCCATAAATGGCCAAAATGTTTGCACAGGAGCGCCTATGGTCGGCTTCTGTCTCTAAAGAGAGGAGCCGACCCTACCTAAATCAGAGGCTAACGAACGAAAGAGACAGAAATCTTCGGTCTATAGCTAACAGGGATGTGTAAGGATTAAGGGCGCTATCAAACTTAATTTCACACCACTACCGGTCATGCTTCATTCCGTCACACACATCTGTTTCCTCATCAATTCCCACTCTATTGATATTGTCTCTACACATTAACTTGCGTCTTACTTGTGTGCGATGCCTGGTGCGAAAGTATATTAGCACTGTGTGCTGGATTGAGATTTGAGGATCCACTGGGCTGAAATCACCCCCTCCTGGCCATGCCACCATTTGTATGTAATTGTCTGTAGTGTTACATGTATGTCTGTAGTGTTACATGTATATCTATAGACTATAGATCTAGAGACTAGACCAAGTTTAAAGATAAAGGCCAGTTCTGGTCATGCGATTGCATTGTGAAAGAAACGTTGTGGAATCGATCAGAAAAGGTTGATCATCTAGCATATAAGTATTGGTGTGCACTGCTGCCACTGCAAGGTTCTGGAATCATCAAAATGATAAGAAATTTGGCCCAGTCTTGGTAAAGTTACAAGCACTGTACACAGAAAGATGTATATGGATTATGGGACTACGCGACCACGTGCGCGATATCTATTTGGTCTCAATACTAATTTAGATATAATAATTTACCAAATATATCAATTAGTAGGCGGTTTCCTGACTTTCCCGGCAAAATTTGTATCATCACGTATCAGTCAAAACATATTCTTTCACATGATTGGTAATAAGAGCTTCGATTTCAATTTTTTGAGAGAGGGGCGTTTCCAAAACTGGTCTTTACCTTTAAAATTCACTGCATAACTTTGTTCTCATTCTGCATATAATGCTTTATTTTTCATCCCACTAACTGTGTGAACCTGTTCATTGTTTTTGCTTACCTTAAATATTCTGAAGCGCTTGAAGTATTCTTGCGAGCCTCTTTCGTAGGTCTTGTTGAATTTCTGAATAAAGTTTTGGAAGATAGATTCCTCCATTGAAAAAGTGGAATCAGTTGAATTCAGTTTGCCATCAAATTCAAAAGTACTCGCCGAATTCAAAATTGAAAGACATGATAAAGTGATGAGTACTAAGGGCAACAGTGAAGCAGACGGTCTGCACAACATGCTCAATACTCCCTTTATTCCCATCATAATACAGATGAATAGGAGATTTCTTGCAGGAAAAGACAACTGTTTAACTTTATGTACAGTGCAGTACAGATAAGAAAGTAGTTCAAGTCAGTCTAGTCAAGCTCATATGCTAGTGCATGCGCTACTAGTACTGTACGTACAGCTCTGTTATGATGCGTAGTTTACTCTCCAGTCTGTGTTAATTTGTTTTGATGGTTGGGTTTATAATTTAATATATGGTTGACGATGAGATTGAAAATTTGATTTAGGCCTAGTAATACTAGTATTAGTCAATGAAAGACGAACTTCAAAAGTCATATAATTTGGACAAGGTCGTCATAATTATGTTTCTTTATTGTTCTTGATTCCATACATAGAAACTAATTTAATGGCCATCTGCGCTGCATGTAGCTGTTCGAACTTTTGTCTCCTGACGGCGGGGTCGAGCAGTATACTTATAGGCACAGTGGCGTACCTGCATGGCGTCAGGGGTTGAAATTAATCGGGCGATTGCATATCGTTGGTCTTTTTTATTTAAAAGAAAAAATTATCATTAACAAGAAACCCCCCCTCAAATTTTTTTTATGTGTGTGTTTCGGAGGAAAACCCCCCTTACTTTTATTTAAAGTGTAAAAAGAAATATGTACTCTTACCCCCCTCGCTTATTCAGCGGCCGGCTGAGCTCGTTGCGATATTTTTCCTCAAAAACTGGACAAAAAAAAAAGTGCTCTTCCCCTTCCGCTTATTCAGCGGCTGGCTGAGTCGTTGCGAAATTTTTCGGCGCGATTTTCAAATTTTAAAACCCCGGGCCCCGTTGAAAAAAATCCTGCGTACGCTACTGGTACGTCAAGACTATAGTACAGCAGTTAATTGGGATGAGCAGACAGCAATCCGGCACTGGCGTCGGGCTTCAGCTTCAAACACCTTAGTGGGGTCCAGGGGGCGGAGCCACCGGAAGCTCAGGGGTTTTAGCAGGTCAGGGGCGGCGGAGCGTCATTCAAAGTGGGGGAGGGGCACCAACAATAAAGGGCACTTTCCGGGAAAAAGGGGGGCACCTACAAAGGAAAACCTCAAAGCGAAAATATACAATTTTTTAGACATTGGTATATACCCCTACGTATACATTGTAAGTACATAACCAGGGGTGATTTCAATGTTTGTTCTTTACATGGTCCAAGAAACTGTTTAAGCATCATACATATGTACTTTGCAGTTGGTTGTGATGGTAAAAATATTTATTTGCGAACGAGCGAGCGAGCGAAGTAAGCGAGCAAAATTTGTGAGATTTGTGAGGTCGCAGTGCAAAAGATTACATCTTATAAAGAGGAAAAAAACAATCCTGATGGGGTTTTAAGCACAATCTATCCATGAAAGACTGAACAGATCTTTAATAAGAAAAATAATTATATCAACTTTAAATACGAGCGAGCGTAGAAAACCAGATTTCACACGTGAAATTAAAGAAAAAGTTGCTCTTAAAGGTACAGACCAGTTCTGGTCATGCGATTGCATTGTGAAAGAAAGGTTGTAGAATCGATCAGAAAAGGTTGATCATCTAGCATATAGTATTGGTGTGTACTGCAAGGTTCTGGAATCATCAAAATGATAAGAAATTTGGCCCAGTCTTGGTAAAGTTACAAGCACTGTACACAGAAAGATCGATGTATATGGGACTACGCGATATCTATCCAGGCCGGATCAATATGATAATTTTCCAAATATATCAATTAGTAGGCGGTTTCCCGGCAAAATTTGTATCATCACGTATTAGTCAAAACATATTCTTGCACATAATTGGTATATAATAAGAGCTTTCATTTCATTTTTTGAGAGGGGGCGTTTCCAAAACTGGTCTATATAATACCTTTAATCGCTTTAAATTAGGAGCACTTTTTATGGGGAAAGGAAAAGGGGGCACATATCCAAAGGGAAAAGGACACTTATTAGTAAAGAAAAAGAGCACATGTCAAAGTAAAAAGGGGAATTACTAGATTTGAAAATGGGGCATTCCTCGCACTTAATTAATAAGGGGCACTCACCAGAGATGAAAATAGGCACTTATGACAACGGAAAAAGTGCAATTATCAGAAGGAAAATGGTACTAATAGCCTACTAATTAGAAATGATAAGGAGCATGTGTAAAACGGAGCGTAGGTGGTATACCCCCGCGGAACCTATCCTTTCCCCTTTTTTTTGTTTTGCTTGCTTGTCAAAAAATATAAAAACCCAACACATTCAGGTAAATGAAAGTTCACAGGTTACAGAAGAGTGCCTGCTTTTGTAGAATTATAATTCCGCCTAGCTTTTTGAAATTTAAAGAATCTTCCCAAAATATATATGCCTATAATGCATTATGTCAATCAGACAATTTATTGACAATTAAAAAGTGTTGATATATTATTGCTCTGTAGGAAGTATATATATATATATATTGTTTGGGGGGGGAACATTAGGCTAAAGAATAATATTTTAGGGAGGCCGGGAGATCGAGAGAAGATATCGAGGCCGGGGATTTAAAAAGTTGATATGATAAATTTTCAGACATATAGAAAGTTACCGAAAGTCGAATTCCGATTTATTGTCACGATAAAACCATGGATTTATCTAGCTTAGTTCATAAGTCTATAATAAAACTACCACATTTCACCCACAAAAATACATGTTCTACTTCTACCTGAAGAGCAGACTAATGTGCTCGATCTGCGGGTCGAAAATGAGGTAGTAAATGAAACTAAAACAACCGTGTTAAAGGCGATATAAGAAAAACTTGGTCTCATATCAATGAATTGTTAGGTCGGTCAAATAGGCATTCACTTCCTCAAGAGATGGATTTTAATGGAGTACTCCTATCATCTGCCAAGGATAAGGCCGAAAGTTTTAATAAATATTTCATTGGATTACCCATGAAAATCAGTACTGATATTCCTCAAGTACCACAATCTTTTTGTGATTATATGAAACAGTGCGAAGATAATGCATCTGAGATTATCGATATTGTGTCATCTTTAAAACCATCTAAATCTAGTGGTTCTGATGATATTTCACCTAGAATTATAAAGGAGTGCATTCACCTTTTTATTGATCCCTTATGTAAAATCATTAATATGTCTTTATCTCAGGAGTTGTTCCCGAAAAACTCAAGGTAGCTAAAGTGGTGCCAGTGTATACAAAATCTGACCCTAACAAATGTCATTAATTATAGGCCAATAGCATTGTTACCAATCTTTTCTAAAATTCTTGAGAAAATAATTTATAAACGCTTAAATGAGTTTCTATCTAAAAAGAATATCTTGATTCCTCAGCAGTGTGGTTTTCGTAAGCACTTCTCCACACAAATGGGTGTGTTTAATTTATTAAGTAATATCATAAAAGCTATTGATGGAGACAAGTATTGTCTGGGAATATTCTTAGATCTATCTAAGGCGTTTGATACCATTGACCATGGTATCCTCCTCAGGAAACTTGAGCATTATGGAATACGTGGTGTAGCATTGTCTTGGTTCCAAAGCTATTTATTTGACAGGACTCAATTTGTTGTGGTGGATGGAACTAGTTCCCAACTTGCTTCTATTAAATATGGTGTACCTCAGGGTTCTGTTCTTGGTCCCCCTTTTTTTTTTAATCTATGTAAATGATATAATACACTCATCAACATTATTCTCCTACTCACTTTTTGCTGATGATACCAGCTTGCTGCTGGTCGATAAGAATGCTGAAGAGTTATTACTAATTGCAAATCAAGAGATTCAGAAACTGTATGCATGGTATTGTTGTAATAAGTTATTGTTGAATGTTCAAAAGACCAAATGTGTTATTTTTCGCTCAAAGGGTAAAAAGCTTCCAGATGGTATTACTTTTCTTAATGTAGGAGGCCATGATGTTGCGCTTAGTGAAAATGTTCAGTTCTTAGGGTTAACTATGGATGAGCATTTATCTTGGAAGAATCATTTAGATGCTGTATGCACTAAGTTATCCAGAAGTGTAGGTGTAATTTTTAGATTAAAATTTATTTTACCTGAAAGAGTGCTGATAACATTATATAATAGTATTATTCTTCCTTATTTGACATATTGTAATGTTGCTTGCATGGGGAAACACTAATTTTTAAGTCATATCTTGATAAGTTGAGAGTATTGCAAAAGAAGGCAATAAGGCTTATTACTAATTCTAATTATAGACATCCAAGTTCTCCATTGTTCCTTCGACTAAGAATGTTACCACTAAGTGGACTTGTTTCGTTCAATTGCGTATTGTTTATGTTTAAACTTCAGTCTATGCCTCACTAATGTACGTTAAGAGATTTATTCCGTAAAAACTCACAAATTCATGATTATACACGTCAAAGGGGTCTTATATATTCATCAGCCTTTTGCAAGAACAAATATCACTCTGACCTCTTTCCATATCTCTTGCATCAAAGAATGGAACAGTTTGCCTGACGATATAAAAAATAGTACAACTCTTTCTAGGTTCAGAAGGTTATCTAAAACGTACCTACTTGGAAGACTGACATAATTCTACTTCGTATCTTAATAATTTCTCATTCTCAAATGCATATAGACCATTAAGGACCTACTCATCAGTGTGTTTGATGTGTGTGTGTGCGCGCGTGTGTGTGAGTATTTTTGTGCTCCATGTTTTGTAGCTTAGTTCTTTCCATCCCTTGTATATACATTACATTCTTTTTATTCACCTTGCCATATTGTTAATGTATGTATTTTGTTGACTATATAGGGCCCCGCTCACAAGCTTAGTTAGCTTCTACAGGGGTCCTAAAACCATTCATTCTATGATGTATTCAAGTTGATTAATGTACTATTACCAGTCTCTTTTTTCATGTAATAGATTATATCATGTTTTGTGTGGTTTTGAATAAAAATGAACTTGAACATGAACTTGAACAACAAATGAATTTTATTGCAGATCACGCGTGCGGTATATATTACGATGACATCATCATCAAGCAAACTTAGCCACGCCCCAATCAGTCTCCTGAAAACTCGTGGCCGTGTGGGAACTGAATGCCCAATGAATATCGATTGATTACAGTCACGTTAAAGCCTTATGTTTAATCAATCTCGATGAAACGAGTTCATTTTGGATTGGTTTTCTAGAAATTCAATATTTTGATCTTGGACAATCAACGGAGTCGTGTTAATCATGATAGGAATTGGCATCCTCGCTCTTCTGGGTTATACCCTGCTCTTCGTCCTCTTGCTCGCCGTAACTTCGGGCGTCGCTTACTCTGCTTACGTGTATATGCAGCACAGGAAGTACGCGCATATACCCTCCGCCAAGCGAGCGAAGTGAGTACAATGACTTAATTCACAAACAGTATTCAGCCTCGGTGTTTTATTAGTATTACATGTACTTAAACTTTGCGTCCGAGATTATTTCAATGGTAGTAATTGAGGTTCATATTGCAGCAGCTGTCTTTTTAAGACTTGTCAAAAAATACATGTACTGTATTATGTATATCATTATTTTCGAGCTTATTATAGTCTTTTTTTCCGGGGGGTATTATTAACATTTAAATTTTCTCTGAGAATTAAACGATCGACCTGTTCTTATATTTTATATGGTTACCTGTACAGTGCTGCTACTTTCTGCACTGCTTGTTGGAAGACGTCCTGGGAGCAATGATTTCCTGTCCCCCCCTCCTAAAATATATATATATATATATGTATATATAATTCAAATTCAAATTCAAATGTTATTGATTTCAATCCAAACAAATAGGATCGTTTTCAATTTTGTTATTTTATACATTGGATAACCAATTTCAAAATTATAGTGTAGGCCTAACATTATTGAGTGTAAGAGTAAAGATAAAAATAACCAGGATATATTAACATAATACTGCAAGCCTCTTTTGAAATATAATACAGGGATGAAAATAAATTATATTACTCGTAATACTTTTTACGTTATTTTTCCCCTTTTCTTTACAAATAAAAAGGAAAAAATAAAAAGTACAACATGATAGTAAGACAATAGATCTATATTATATAAAAATAAATAAAATTTATACTTTATATATATATATTTTTTTATTGCAAATTTACATTGTCCTACTGATTTTCCAGTTTCTTTATGGGTCACTACCCTACTATCAAGGACTATATGATGAAGCATGAGTGCCCTTTGACTGGGATACTATATGAATGGTAAGTTGTTCTTTTGTGTATTCTTCTATTTTTTAGTTCACAAAGTTCAAGTGTATATATATACCAGTGTTAACTACATATATTCAGGATAAATAATATTATGTAATACCATTAATATTTTTTGTGTGTAAAGCATATTTTATTTTTAAATCTCATGATTCTTGAAGATGATCTTGAATTCTTATGAAATCAATCAAATTAAATTAATAGTTTCTTGTTACTGCCCTCTTTCTTTACACCCCCCCCCCTCCTTCTGTTTGTTGTTTGATCGTTTCATATGATTTGCAATTCTTACAAATGAACTGTGGCAATAAAGTCACAAAGTAACCAATGTATTGCAGTGTATAGACAGACACATGACATTTCATCACAAAAACTAAGTTATGTTGGTATATAAAATAGCATTTTGGTGAGCAGCAGCTTACTTGAGAAAAAACCCCAATATTTAGTAAAATGGAACTACCTGCTCATTTTTGTCTCGCCTGCGTAGCAAAAAGCGAGACATAGGCGCCGCTTTTCCGGTGACGGCGGCGGCGACGGCGTCAACATCAAAACTTAACCTAAGGTTAAGTTTTTGAATTGTTAATATAATTTTGAAAGTATAAGGTCCTATTAAATGAAACTTGGACTAAAGGGTTATCAAGTATCCCCAATCATGTGAGGAAAATTTCAGGTCACAAAGTCAAGGTCAAAGGTCATTTCAGGTCAACAAACTTAGACTATGTTGTGGCATCATCATCAAAAACTTAACCTGAGGTTAAGTTTTTGAATTTGTAATATAATTTTGAAAGTATAAGTTCTTATTCAATGAAACTTAGACTAAAGGGTTATCAAGTATCCCCAATCATGTGAGTAGAATTTCAGCCCACTAGGTCAAGGTCAAAGGTCATTTCAGGTCAACAAACTTAACTATGTTGTGGCATCAGGCTAAGATTTTTTAATTGTTATCATAATTTTGAAAGTATACATTCCTATTCCATGTAACTTGAACATAAGGGTTATCAAGTATCACCAATCATGTTATTAGTCTTTTAGGTGACAAAGTAAAGGTCAAATGTCATTTCAGGTCTGGAAACTTAGACTTTGTTGTGGCATCAACATCAAGATTTTGAAATTTTAGCATAATTTCAAAAGTGTTTGTTCAAATTCCATGAAACTTGTACCCAAGGGCTATCAAGTATCACTAGTCATGTGACACAAATTCCAGGTCACAAAGTCAAGGTCAAAGGTCATTTTAGGTCAGTAGACTTGGATTATGTTATCAAAATTTAATATGAGAATTAATAAATAAATTGTTGTTATTTTTTCATATTTCATGAAAGTAAATATTCAAATCATTCGAGTACTTTCCCATGAATATTCTAATAGTAATTTTAGTATTCGATCCCAGGCCTAGTATGTACATGATCAGTTACAGCTAGGTGACAATATTGATGTTTGGATAATATATATTGGAGTATATCTCATAATAATGTTCTCATTATGCTAATGAGACGTGATGTGATGTAGATGGGTTCTACCTTCCAATTGTTTTTACACAAAGTGCTGAAAAATCCTCTTTTCTTAAAAAGTTTATTAGATAACTTTATTTGTAAATTACTGACAAGCATTGAAACATTTGTAGTCTTACCCATACACTAAATCTCATTATATTGTATTCTTAATTCTTATGATACAGTAAATAATTATTCTGATGATTCGTAATCAATATTCACTTCAAAATGCTTATTATATTCAGAGGATTTCATTTTCGGGGTCTGCAAATGGGCCACCCGCCTATAAAAATAATGTCCCAACCTCAACTTTTCATCATATCGAATTGCGTAATGCCGAATTGCGTAATGCAGGCGAGACCGCCGAGCGTTTCACTTGTTGAAAATTCTTAGAAGAAAGAAGTCCAAACTTTTTTTACTTGGCTTTCTGAAGACAACAACAACAACAACACAGAAAATAAAAATCAGTTGCATGTAAATTTGATCTAAATTGTCCAGACTTTAAACATTTGTGGTATTAAATTAGATAATGAACAAAGAAAAATGAATATATTGAGTTTAATTTTCAGTAGAGTACATACTGTAGTTCAATTTTCTGTGAATATTTATTGCAGTTCACTTCCTTGGGAGGGGGGGGGGTACTCATTTGTTTTGGCTGGTGGTGTGAGCCTGATGAAACCTCCAAGGATCATTTGGGCAGAAGAGGGTACCCATTATATTAGGACTTTGAATGTTAAACAAAAATGACATGAGTCAAATAATTTTTGAATTGGTATAAGCACTTTAGCAATCCAATGTTTTAATAATAAGGCCAGTATCTAAATGTTGGGCCATTTTTAGGGTTTACCAACACAAAATCATACCCTTGTTTAGGTACTTTTTCTTTCAAAATGGTCAACAACTAGAGCAGCACCTAGCTCCCCTTGAGTACCATTCCCCCTTGCTCAGTTACTCTCTCCTACAAGTCAGTCCCAAAGTGCAGTTCCCTTCACAGAACACAAGGGTATATTTAATCAAAACTGAAGGGTCCTTTGTGTTTTCCATGAGACACTTTCTAGAGCGGGTAGACAGTGAGCATACAAAATATTTTAACCAAAATCATGTATTTGCACTCTGCAGCACTCATTGTGTCTGCATGTGTTGAAGTTGACATTGCTTTTGTAAAAAAAATTGTTGATAGAAAAATTGAAGTGCTTGTACCACTCTGAGATGGCTCTTTCATTTTCATGTTTCCAAAATGCTGTTAATTTGTTCTCAGATATTTTGGGGCTCAGTCATCAAGGCCTTAATTTAAGGGGGTAAAGTACAAAAATGTAGTTTGCAGGCACAATGGCATTGTCCTTCATTTTTCATAACAGTGGCTGCATTTTTAGACTGCTGATAGTATACTGCTTAGGCTCTGTATTTAAGCTGCTTTGGACAGTGGGGACACAACCATTGTTGTTGTTATTCAGTTCAATTCAATTCGTATTCATTTCATTTCCAACAGAAAGATAAACAGAGGCATTACATACATTATTACAGAAAGTAAATCTTGATAGGTATACAAATACACTGTATGAACATAATAACATTATTACAAGACATTCTTTAATTTCTGAGGAAATGGGGGGATCCACTAAAAAGCAGTGCTTGTAGTTTGTGGCCTGGAAAACACAAAACAATATTACAGAACGACAACCATGAAACGATAAGGACAAGGAAAACATATAACAGAAGAAGAAAAAGGGGAAAAGGAAGAAGGAAGAAGGAAGTAGCATGCAGGACAAATCATGACCGAAGAAGAGGTAGTTATATTGGTGATTCTGGGAAGGTAAGATCATAAGAACAAATAAATATTCGATTAATCGAGCAGATAATGAAGACCTAAATGAAAATTTAAGATGATTACCAGATGTTATCAGATTATTATTGTATATTACTACAAGATTTGAGCAAAAATATTTTTAGTTTTTTCTTGAAAGAATTTAGGGATGGACTATTTTTAATATCTTCATTTAAACAATTCCAAAATCTAGGACCATAATACATTTTAAATGATTTCTTTGCTAATAAAGTTTTAAAGAGAGGTAGGTGAAATTCTTTAGACCGTCTAGTTGGGTAATCATGAAATGACCGATTTAGGGGGAACATGGTATCAAATATATATGGAAGGGTCTTTCTACTGTAGTTATACATAAATTGTCCTAAGTGAAATAGATACAGGTCATTTGTTTTTAATAGTCTGCTAGTAAAAAATAACGGGTCTGTGTGTGAGAGAAATGCAGAATTGTAGATAATAGGGAGAGACTTCTTTTGTAATGAAATCAGTCTATTTAATAGAGTTTGCTGCGTATTGCCCCAAGCAAGTATCCCATAATTAAGATATGGTAAAATTAAAGATATATGGTAGAATTAAGATATGGTAAAATGAATAAAGCATGAGAAGGGCTGATGTCGGAAAATGAAATTTAAGCTTTTTTATTATGCCAATATTCTGTGAAATAATCTTACACATATTATCTATATGGTATTTCCACGCAAGTTTGTTGTCAATAGTAATACCTAGAAATTTAATGAATGAGACAACTTCCTATAGGGGGTATCGTCAAAAACAATATCCATGGGCAGTGTGTCTATAGAATTATTTGGTTTTTTGGAGGTTAAGGGATAGTTTATTACATGTAGCTCCTATCCATTGGGTGACATTTTCAATTTCAGAATTTACAACAATGACTATTTAAGTATTTGGATTTTTATGGGAATAAAAAAGATTAGAATCGTCTGCAAAAAGTATAAATGAAAGGACATCGGATGATTTACAAAAGTCATTTATATAAATAATAAGCAATAAAGGGCCCAATAAACTTCCCTGCGGTACTCCACAATTTACATTTTGCATATTGGAAGTATGATCATTCAAGAATACGTATTGTCGTCAACAATACGTATTCTTGAATGATCATACTTCCCATATATTGGATAAATAGCTCCTGAACCACTCCAAGGCCTTCCCACACACCCCATAATGAGAAAGTTTGAATAATAAGATGTCATGATTGATGGTGTCGAAGGCCTTGGAGAAGTCCAGGAAGATACCAACCAGATGAGAGCAATTGTCTAAAGCATGCGCTACTTTGTCAACAAAATTCAATAAGGCATGTTTTGTATTATGTCTTTCTCTAAATCCAAACTGAAAGTTGGAAAAAATATTATGAGTTTTTAAAAGTTAACAGTTCTACGATAAATAACTTTTTCTAGAATTTTTGACAAGGAGGATAGGCCCCCTAATAAAGAAATTGGTCGAAAATTACTAACATTCAACTTATCACCTTTTTTGTACAGGGTTATGACCTTTGCGATTTTCATGTTATCTGGGACTTGTCTGTACTAAGGGATTAACAATTGAAGAAATTACACCTTTTAAAATAAAATTATTAATATATCATAGCCAGGACTCTTTTTGTTTTTCAAATTAGACACAATATCAATGATATCTTCTTTAACTATAGGAGTGAGAAAAATAGTATTGGGGTTAGGTGTGCATAAGTATTCAGAAAAATGTTTGGTTGAAGGAGGAATACCTTCAGCTAAGTTTACCCCTATAGAGGAATAATAGTTGTTAAAAGTATTAGCTACAATTTCAGGATTTTCGACAATATCATCATTATACCTAATTTATTTATATCTGATTTGTTATTGGATAAATTCATTGTTTGTTTTAAAATCTTCCATGTGTTTTGAATATCGTTCTTATATAAAGTTAACTAGTTTGTAAAGTAACTTTTCTTCGCTAATCGTATTGTTTTAGTTAAAATATTTTTATATCTGGTGTATTTAGCCTTTGCTTGTTCAGTGCCTTTCATTTTAAATTTGTTGTTTTTGTTGTTAATTGAACGTAAAAGTGATTTAGAAATCCATGGAAGTCTTCATGGTTTTTTGTAAGTAGTTCCTTTGTCTTTAACTTTAAATGTGAATATCTAATTGATTATGGAATATGTTAAGGAAATTATCAAAAGATAAATTTACGTTATTAGTATCGTAAACACACGACCAGTCAGCAGAGTCTAAAGAAATGCCAAGACTGGCAATGTTTTCATGGTTAGGTCTCCGTCTTGATGGTCTGTGAAGATTATTTAATGAGTGCTTAAGGGTAAAATGTGACATAATAGGAAAATGATCAGTTATATCGGATAAAATTACAGAAGATTCTGGGGTTGGAAGAGTATTGCAAAAAACATTATCAATGAGGGTGGCGAAATGATTTGCCATGCGAATTGGTTTAGATATCAAAGGCAAGAATGAGGCAGTCAAAAATATTTCAAGAAATTCATGGGATATATTGTTGTTATTATGCTTTAAAATATCAATATTAAAATCTCCCATTATGAAAATGTCTTTGTTTACAAAAAGTGGATTCATTAGTAAATCTGTAAGGTCAACTAGGAAATCGTTTGAATTAGAACTTGGAGGTCTATACACAATGCCCATGATTATATTTTTAGTATCCGGAACATTGATTTCGATAAAAAGAGACTCCAGTTTCATTCATTGCATTAATTTCATTATGAATTTAATAGTCGTACTTGTGTGAAACGAAAAATGCAACACCTCCGCCGGTCTGTTTTTTCTATTATTGACAACAAGATTATAACCATCTACGGTAAATGGTAGGTTTGATTCACTGGATAACCAAGTTTCTGTAAGTCCTATTATGGAAAACGACTGTTTGGATGTGCTATCTAATAATAATAGAAGTTCTTCAAAGTGTTTACTTAAGCTTCTAATGTTTAAGTGCAATAGAGAAAATGTGTCATTAGTAAATTTCTTAACAAGGTTTTTACATTGGGACTCGGTTACATATTCAGATGAAGGGCTTTTAATTTGGTCATGTTCAGGGTAAAAGTCTAAAATTTCTGTTGATGAGTTAATATTATTTGCTACAAAATGGTTATACGCTACATCAGTTGAAGAATAATCATTCGAGTGATTTGTTAATGAAGGGTTAAATAAATCAAAAAGGTCATCATCATTTAAAGAATAGCATGGCATAACACAGCTAAGTGGGCCATAGGAGTACAGTCAAATTCTCAATATGATATTTCATTTTCGGCTTTGGATTTGTAGAAATAAGCAAGCAATTGGGCGATAGTACAGTCCTGCATGGAGACACAACAACAGTTTTACATGTGGACAGTACAGATACAAAAACACGTGAATACGGAGAGCAAAACACTGACACCATACAACAGAGAAGGGATTGCAAGAAGGACTTAACACAAAGAGAGAAAGAAAAAGTACATGTAGGTACAAGTAGAGACAGCATTCCACAGAAGTCCTCATAGGCAGAGCGAACGAACGAGTCAATGAACAATAACAATAGTGGTGCATCTTAAGCATGTTCCTGGCGAGATGCCCAATAAATATAATGGTGCATAATATTAAAGGAAATACACTCAAAGTAAATAGATGCGCTCATTGTAATAAAAATATGTGAACATAAACAAGCTAATGTAATGGAAAGCATGACATTACTGATATTTTGTAGCATACAAATATTAAAGTCCATCAGTTCACTACTTTCAGTATCGATTTAAAAAACATGGGAAATTGAATACAAGTGGATAATACCAGTGTCACAACGGTTCAATTGAGAATCAAAATATGAAAAGGTGAATGCATATGCAAGACAAATTAACATCGAGTACGTAAGGCTTAATTGAGAATCAAAATATGAAAGGGTAAAAGCATGCAAGACAAATTAACATCAAGTACGTTCGGCTTAATTGAGAATCAAAATATGAAAAGGTGAATGTATGCAAGACAATTTCACATTGAGTAGTCTTAACTATGAATTTACATATGAAATGATGATCGAAGGCATGCAACAAAATTACGTTCGGCTTAATTGAGAATCAAAATATGAAAAGGTGAATGCATGCAATACAATTCCACGTTGAGTTGTGAATTTACATATGAAATGATGAGAGCATGTAAAACAAAATCTTCTTCTTCTTCAAGATAATCTGCCTCCTTCAATACTGAAGATTCTTGCAGATGCCGTATATACTCGGCCTGATTGGGGGTGTGCAGGTGGACCACTACACCGGGGTTTCCCCCTACTCTTCTACGAATAGTGCAATGGGTTCTTAACGTGCAAGGGTGGCCGGTGACTCTCCTGTACAAGGGGCCTCCATTTAACGCCCTATCCGAGGGACGGAGTGTTTTCCACTTAACATAGCCTGCGTCTATGAAACAATGGGAGGGGCAGTTAACACACTTATCAAAACATTCCCCTTTTTTTCGAAGGAACAAAATTTCTCTTTTGTTAAAATTTCTCTTTTGTTCCAATCGGTCATGTGTGTAATAGGGCAAATTCTATTTTTCCCCAGAAAGTGTGTTCACGTGCCAGATGGCACTAACTTATTATGACGTTACATGCTTACACTCAATCAATTCTTTTCAGTTCTATTTCAATGGAGAAAACATTGGTAAATAAGTGAGTTAGTGTGTGTGAAAGAGAGAGGGAGAGAGAGAGAGGATGGGAGAGGTGGGATAGGTAGTGAAGAGAAGGAGATAGGGAAGGGGATCGGAATGGGGGTGGGGGCGGTGAGGGAGCGAGAAAGAGAGTGAGGGTGGGGTGAGAGGGAGAGGGAGATCAATTCTTTTCAGTTCTATTTCAATGCAGAAAACATTGCTAAATAAGTGAGTTAGTGTGTGTGAAAGAGAGAGGGAGAGAGAGAGAGGATGGGAGAGGTGGGATAGGTAGTGAAGAGAAGGAGATAGGGAAGGGGATCAGAATTGGGGGTGAGGGAGCAAGTAAGAGAGTGAGGGTGGGGTGAGAGGGAGAGGGAGAGAGAGAGAGAGCATGAGAGAGAAAGAAGATGGGAGAGGTAGGCTAGAGAAAGAGATAGTGGAGGGAAGGGGGGGGGGCAAGACAGAGAGAGAGAGAGGGTGGGGAGAGAGAAAGAAAGGGGGGAAGTAAAGAGATTGGGAAAGATGGAGAGTTAGCGGAGAGAAAGAGAGAGACTGTGTGCAGCAGTAAGTAAAAGAAAAGGGGTACACAGAATATATAAAAGGGTGCAGAAATCTAGCAATAACTTTTATGGACTCTTCCTTTCTTTCTCATTTTGTTCAGGTACAAAGAATTTGGATTGGTATATTGCGTCCATATCCTCCACAATACATTTGTTGTATGTTTAGACTCCAAGGTGGTGAAGGTAAGAGGCTCATTAGATTACAAATAACATTACAAGGAATAACTGCAGAATATTAAGCAGTTATTTTCGCAAGGCTTTGTTTTTGCAATAAACTGCTCGAATCACTCTTTGATCGTGAATTCAACAACACACACAAATATTTCCAGCAAGTAAAGTCGCATGTCAAAATCACTAAAGTAAGCCCCATCGTATGTCTATACACTATAGCATGAGCCATCATTAGGCCATGCAGCGCAGATTGAGACCACACTGATTATAATAGGGCACTTCAATAGGTTATTTTCACTTATTTCTCCAGAAATGATGATTATATAACAATGATTGTCATTCATACTATTCATACTCATATGCCAAGCCATTTTTACTAACAAACATTCTACCCATGCATGAATATTCCTATACAATCATTTATTATTTGTACAATGTGAGTTTTGTAAATTTGCACAACCTGGTATTTTCTGTATGTTCCAGGTATACTACTGATAGATACGGTAGATAGCTTAAAGGGCTGGACCCCAACTGAATGTTAACAATAAATTGTTATTAATTTAATAATTTCTTATGTTATCCATTGTATGTTGTAAACATGACATTATTAGTCTTCGGACTCCAATCATGTAACATATTTGTAATGTCTTTTTTTAAAACCAAATGAATGTAAAAATTGTTTATGTGGAAAATGCATTTGTAGGAAGTCATTGTGTAATTAGTTCCAACTTTAATTAGCAATAATGTCTCCTTCAGCGATGGTATCTAAAGTCTCTCTGGGATCGCTATAGGCCATCACTTTTCGTAGGACAGACCTTGATGATGATACATGTATCTGTGTGCCAATATTCCACTTCTTCAATATGGCGTCAATTCAGATTCAGAAAAAGCTGTATGTATATGTGGATATAGTGCCATCATGTTTGATTGAACCTCAATGATTCTATAGTTGCTGAAATTGTTCAGGTGCAACCACTTTTTTTATCGGTATCATAGTAACATTATATTTGCATTTGTTGTTGACATTATCCATTAATAGATGGGACCAGCTAGCCCTTAATTCATTGCCTCAAAAGGCAGTTCACAGTTTTCTAAAGGTTTATATGAATCAGCTTTTCCTCATCAAATTTGCAACAATTATGTGTATTTTCCACTCTTTCATAGTTAATCAAAAAATGAATATATATTTCATGAAACCGATGAACGAAAATTACACACAAAAAAGAAAAAGAATTGCCACTTAATTTGTAAGAAAATAGTCCTTAAAAATTTCACTTTGCATTGCCAATTTAGAGACTTCAATGATTATGTTGTACTAAATCACTCTTATACATGAACGTGACAATGTACTGCAACAGAAATAGACTCAAAATTTCCAGTGATTTTTGCACTTTCTGCTCATGTACAATTTGTAATTCAGAGCATTCTGGATTAAAATAAACATAAAACGTCACTGACATTATAAACTGCTAATTGGAATATGATTTGAAAATGTGTACTTTATTGTGTCATACAACTTAACTAGGAAACCTCAGAGGTTCTTGAATAATTGAGTGTGTATTAACCTAGTGCCTGTATAGACCTTGTGCGGTATTAGCAGTGACCAATTTTAATAAAGACGTGAAATGTCCAGTTTTTATCGAGATTTCTGTTATAAGATACACAATGTGCATGTAAATATAGATGACTTACAGTATACATCATTATAAATCAACTTGGGTTCAATATTGCAATTCTTGTCAATCTCTTGGGTTCAATATTGAAATTCTTGTCAATCTTATAATTAATCATTGACAGCCAAATGTACCAGGAGTCACAAGTGTACCTTAATGATTATGAGTGGGTTTTTAAAACAAGAATGATTTAAGCCCAGTTTGACTAGATGGATACTTATCTGATATCCTTCTCTTGAATAAACATTGATCTTAAAGTACAAGTCCACTCCACTGAAAAGATGAGCTGATTAGATAGACAAAAATCTAAAAAGCCCAAATATAACTTGGTTTTGGAAAATGGTGCTCAGATTTATTTTTAATAATTTTTTTTAATGAGCAAAAAACAAGTTAATGATCGAGTCGGTTGTGACGTAGGGTCCTCACAACACAGATTCGTAATGTAACCAAATTTAATGCATACGTCTTTGTGAAGTGCCTCGATACAAACTATTTCATTCACCTGATAAGAATAATGAAACACTATTATTCTTATCAGGTGAATAAAATAGTTTGTATAGAGGCACTTTACAAAGACGTATGCATTAAATTTGGTTACATTATGAAAATAGCCTATTGTCAGAATGTATACCGCTGGCACTTTTGTTGTGAGGAGCATACGTCACATCCGTACAGCAATATAAATGTTTTGCTCGAAATACCCGAAACAAAAATCGCTCTTAAAAATCACCTGATTGAAGTACGCCCGTGATATTTGGCAGTTTTAACCTTTGATTTATTTACAACATGTTATAATTTTTGAAAATCGGAGTGGACTTGGGCTTTAAATGGTTATGATCCCTTTTTTAAAGGCCTGTTGATATGGACAAATAGTGTACATGCATGCATGGACAAAGTCAATGAAATTCAAGAGATTCAATTTGTTCTTTTTTTTTCATTCGAAACAAAAACCACAGTTACCTCTATACATAATTATACTGTGTACACTCATATATATGTACATGTATATGAGTTGCAATTTCAAATCTATAGCCTTCATAGAAGTCCAAGACCAATAGATTTTAAAATGTGACTTGATACACACATGTATCTGTTGGTGTACACATTGATTGTACTCTTTTGCTTGTAAAGGCTGTGTTCAAAATTGTGTCATTCAGTTTACACAATGAAATTTCTCATCTCCAGCATGCATTATCTTTCCTAGGTAGCGCTTCCTCATTTTAGGGGCATTTTCAGTCTGGAAATCCTTGTCGCTTGAACAAGGAAGTAAAAAATCATGTCATAGTCATATTTTTATGATCATTTATTTCGTCTTGTAGTTTTAGGTTGGAGACATAAACCATCTGATGAGAGTGAGAATGGTATTTCCCCTTTATATTTAGAGTTTAAAGCTAATCTTGAGCACTGGTATGGGCAAGAACATGGCTCAATATAATTCATACTGGATTGTTAATGATCCTGCAGTAGATTGATTGTTTGAACCAGTAAAATAAAAACTTGCTGGAAATCATCTTAAATATAAAAACCACAACTCTCATTTGCACGTAGTGACATGTTTATGTTAAGCACATGGTGTTGGGCTAACTTGATTTCCTTATCTTTCTATGCTCATTACTCGGCCTCTATACATTTTCTATCAAATTCGTTTGACACATGTCATTTATTTGTAATCTTGAACATTGAATTTAGTTTAAGTTTTGTTGGATTCTGTGAGAGTTTAAATTCTATCATTATACTAGACCTAAAGCTTATCTTTAATTTTGTAATAAAGTATGATCGAGAGCTATAAGGGCCGTGTTAACTCTGCAGTGTTCAAGCATATTAGTTTGTTTCCCTTCTGGCTCTCACCAGATGATATGTTTTCAAATGCAAAATTGGCTCCCAGCAATGTTACATGTTTTGTTATTAATTGCCTGATATTGTTTTGTTTTTCCATCTCAACCTAATTATTACAAGAGTGACAAGTAAACATAACTGTGGTGTATATAACTAGGTACGTAGCTTTCTATATTTGAGGCATCTTAATTTAGATATTTCAGCCAATTAAATGTTATTGGAACCTGTCCAAAAGTTCTTATTAGTTTTCTTTGATTTCACTTGATAAAATAGCAAGAACTTACATGAAATGTCAGACAACATTGCAGATCTTGGCACTTAAAGTGTACCAATTATCCAAAAATATTCTGTTCTCTATCTAAAATATGAGCTTTGAATAGTATACCTCTCCACAAGATATGCTGTAGTTTAAATACATTCTCAGTACTCATAAAAAAGACTTGTTGAGTACCGTATAAAGCGCAGCCTAGTAATAGGGCACGCACGGAACCAATGTTGGACTTGCTCTCTGTCTTCACCTACAAACTGACTCTGACAGACCCCGGTCGAAACCGAGTCACATTTTTTTGGGTGGTGAGTCAGTCCCCAAATGTAATAATACATATTTGATACACAAGCATCTGTCATTTTTTTACAAACACACACTTCATTTTTTCATGTGAATCATCAGTGTTCATTCCATGCCCTCTTTCCGTTTTAGATGGTGATGACGAACAGCAAGCACACTAAATCTCATGTTGATTACGATGGGTTCCAAGCGGTTTTTGGTAGTCGGTTCGCCGGGCGATCATTGGTCAGCGAGACTGACCATTCACGATGGTCACAGAGAAGAGCTCTGTTTAATCCTGCTTTTCACCGTCAGTATGTATGCTTCCTGCTAGTTCATTCCATGTCCTCTTTCCATTTTAGATGGTGATGACTAACAGCAAGCACACTAAACCTCATGTTGAGTACGATGCGTTCCAAGCGATTTTTGGTAGTCGGTTGGCTGGGCGATCACTGGTCAGCGAGACCGACCATTCACGATGGTCACAGAGAAGGGCTCTGTTTAATCCTGCTTTCCACCGTCAGTATGTATGCTTCCTGCTAGCTCTTCCTTCCAGGCTGTTTATGAAGCTTAATCTTTGAAAGTCTTACTTTGAGATTCAATTTTGCTATTAGGAATTAGTCTAGATCTTTGAATTCATAGTTCAGAGAAGCCATCTTGTTTCTGATATATTTGTCACAGATGGACAAAATCTTCTGTGGGAATAAAAATACAAGCATTTCAAAATTCATTTCAATTCAATTTCAATTCAATTCAATTTATTTCTGTTTCCAACGAAACAATACAAAATCAGTTTTAAACATTTACAACAATTTAAGAATACATATTGGAAACAGAGGGGTCCACTAAAAAGCAATGCTTGTACAAGTGTGGACACCCTAAATGATACTTAAGAATAATGATTAATTAAATTAACAAGTTCTTAACTACAAAAGGTTATGCTTTACCCATTCAAGTTAATGTCCATCGAAACTCAAGAAAATAAATATATGTGAACCCGTACGATCTGTAACCCGGTATGATCTCCACTTTTTAGGTATTCACAGTAGCAGGTTGGAATTTCAATGAAAAAATAATCGTAAAAGTGTCTCTCTTAATTACCAATCTCTAGTAATATTTATCCGATATAACAATGAAGAGAACTAAGAATGGAATGGGGTGTTTATGCCCACAAGGGTATCACTCAAGAGATCACTCAGCAGATCGAGGGACCGTCATCCAAGGGTTCAGGGTTCAATCCCCATCCTAGCACTAACATCCTTTGGCAATTAAGACTTTAATTCACTTTTCCACTCTCCACCCAGGTGGAAATGAGTACCATGTATGCTAGAGCGCTGCATATTTGGCCACCAGCTAAGACTGGGGATAATGTTAGAACTTCAGGAGTCTGACGGCTTGACAGTTAGGCAGCTAGGCATGTGCTTTATATAAAAAGCCACCATAGTTATTCAAGTCAAAGAGGGTGAAAGATGTGTTATGGTTCTAGTGGATAAGTCACCAGACTGTGGATCAAAAGGTATGGGTTTCAAATCCATGCCCTAGCTCTCTACAACCTTTGGCTAGACATTAATTATTTGCACCCAGGTGCAATTAGTACCTGGTAGGAAGTTATTCCACGAATGATTCAGCGGCTTCATCGTCCAGGTGTAGTAAATGGTTTGATTAATAATAGAAGTACATGGGATAGCAGTAGTAGTAGTGGCAGCAGCAGTAGCAGTAGCAGTAGCAGTAGCAGTAGCAGTAGCAGTAGCAGTAGCAGTAGCAGTAGCAGTAGTAGTAGTAGTAGTAGTAGAAGTAGTAATAATAGTAGTAGTTAGTACTGGTGGTGGTGGTGGTGGTGGTAGTGGTAGTAGGAGTACGAGTAGTAGGAGTAGTAAAAGTAGTACAAGTAGTAGTAGTAGTAGTAGTATCATTATCTCAAGTAGTAGTAGTATCATTACCCTTGGGGCGCTATGTGCGTTGCCAGATTTGATTTTATGAGCTCCTATTTCGTTTAGATTTTTATAATTTCTATGACTTTTGTTTGACTTTATCATTATCAATCCTCTACTGTTCTTCAGACTGATCTTTTCTTCAACTTGAATATTTGTTGACGTACATGTAGATACCTGAAGGGTTTGATGGATATCTTTAATGAGAGTGCCGATCGACTAGTCCAGGACCTGATGAAGAGGGCTGATGGCCAGACAGTAGTAACCATGAGGGATAAATTCAACAGTATTACGCTTGATGTCATTGGGAAGGTGAGGAGAATTAGTGTATGGCTTAACTACAGAATACCCTGTCGTGCATCTGTAAAGTTTTTATGGTTTGGATTGAGGAAGGGGTTAGGGTTAGGGTAAAGGTTATGGTCATGATTAGGGTTAGGGTTGTAGTTAGGGTTGTAGTTAGGGTTAGTGTCAAGCAGAGTGGTCCACAAACAAAACTTCAATCATGTAAAATTGGAACGTGGAAGGAGTATGAAGTGTTGTATATGAAGCACAAAGTCCCTTGTGGCCGGGCTCCAGGGCTAAGTTAAAGGACTCTAGGGTTCACAGATGCACTCTTGTGCAGTCAGCCATATTTTGAAGCATTTTAATTTTTGAAACAAATTCTATGACTAATAATTGTTTTGAGAATGAATATTAACCTGTAGCTGATTTTCAAACCTGTACAACAAAAATTCAAATGTGTTGCTGTCACCTGTTTAAATCGCTTGTGGATCACCCTGGTCAGGTTAGGTACTAGGGTCAAAGCTAGGGCTAGGATTAGGGTCAGGGCTGTAGGCTACATTGGGATTATAATCGGGTTATGGTTAAGGTTAGATATAGGATTACATTTACAGTCAGTGTTAAGTGCTGGGATCAGGGTTAGGATTAGAGTTACTTATGTGGTGGGGTATTGTGCAGTTGTTTCCTGTCAGTGCCACAATGACCTTTAACCTTTATATTAATATTTTTAAATGATTGTATAAATCCCATCTTTTATCATTGTATTCTATCTCAAATTAAATGAAGTAACACTTTAGTAAATGCACTTTGTAATGTATTCCCCCTCCCTTCCCTTCAAAAGGAAAGGAGATCTCCTTCCCTTTTGTTTTCTTTTGTATTGGGGTTCAGGTTTTCTCTGCCTTTTTTATTTCCTTTTTTCTTTTATCAACAATACAGTGTATACTTTTTTAGAGGTTGACGTTCATAAGGCTAATTGCCCTTTTTGTGAACCCCACATTCCCATAAATTTTTGTTTGCTCCTTCCCTTTGTATTTGTATTGCAATCAATCTTTTACCTGTATATCATGTATATCATGTTTGTATGTACGTTTTAATGTTTTTTTATGGAGAATGAAAAAAATATAATCAGCTTTATTCCTGAACTTTATGATGTACACTTTAATAGGTGAGACTCAAATCGACCAAATATCTTGATTATATGATAAGAAATTGCCCAATGTTCTGATGATTTAGATAACTTCTGGTAAAAAGATTACCCTTGCATTACAGGAGTATTTAAATTTTTTTTAGTTTTTTAGTAGCTAGTCTCTCATTCTTTTGTAGACAAATACAAAAAAAATCAAAGTCTTTATCAATAAATAGGCCATTGCGATATATGGATTAAAATTTTGGAATGCGCTTTTCTTTTTCTTGAAGGTTGGCTTTGGTCTTGATCTGAACATCATGGAGGACCCAAACTGTCCTTTTCCTGTGGCTGCAAGTAAGGTCCTCCAAGGCCTGCAGAAATCGCTCCTTGTACCTTGGTACTCTGTAAGCTCTCAAGAAATACAACTGTATCCCTTTTGTTCGGAGGAGTAAAATCTTGTTCACATGTCCCATGTTAACTCTTTGCCCGCCACGTACACAATCCCCCCTGTGCCACATTGTTTTTAGGGTGCCACCTTAGGAGGGGTTCTGCATGGACTATGCTTATTCAACTCGCAATAACTTTTGATTGGTGTACTGTAATGAAAAACTTTGTGTAGCAATATTGTATAGAAATTAATAGTCTTGCCAATGGTATCATTTTTGTAATGTATATTATCAGAGTCGGCTGTTGGAACAGGGTCCATCACAAGTTCTCGTACCTGATCAGCAGTGAAGAAGTCCCGTCTCCTCCTAATAGGGGCCATCCTAGCTCATCAGAATATTTGCAAAAGCAGTTTCAAAAACTCAATTTTTCTCGGAAAATGTCAATGTAAACAATGTCTGCGAAAGCGGTGCAATGAAGTGTGATGTGTATACAATGCGAAGCACGCTACTATTGTGTGTGTGTGCGTACAATAGAATTAAATGCGTTCCGTGTGTATTGTGAATGAAATGTGACTTGAGTCGAAGTTGGCAGCCCGCTGTATGTTCCGCTAGCCGAACGTAGCGGGCAAAGAGTTAAACTGTGGCGTGTTTTATTGATATGTAAATAAATGGCAACAAAGGTCGTATTCACGTAGCTTTGTGTTATGTAAGATACAGAAATGAAGCATGTGCGGTTTACCGTCCCACATTTGAACAGGGCTTGAAGGAGATGTTTGAAATCATACAAGCAACAACAAGTCAGTTTGCATAAGTCTATTTAGAATGCTTCTGATAGGGACTACTGGGGTGACCAGCTGATAACAGTTATCTGTTCATGCCTAAAAGTGGCCATTGTTTGCAGTGGAAATACATGTATACAAAAGGTAAAATCCTTCAAGCCATTTTTTTTCTTCAAAAATGCAAATAAATGACTAGAGGTTGTGAAGAACTCAAACCTAGCATTAAGCCATATGAAGCAGCTCATTGAGTGGTCATGAATGATTACATTTAATTGGCTCTGAAGTGTGAAGGAGAGGACCATAACAACTGTTAACTACATTTAAAGGTGATATTCATAGAAGAGCCCTAAATATGAAGATATTCATATCTACAGAAAGCTTATAAGCCATACAATGAGCTTGGATGACATTCAAACAATATAACACTTCCGAAAAAGCGAAATTAGGGTGAAAACAATCACCCTATTCTCTGGGACAAATTTGCCCTATTGTCATCCGAAACGGCCTTTAGCTGTGACGTAGGAAAAGGGAGGCGTGGCTAGTGTGCCACTTCCGGGTATCTAGTAGAACGCATGTATAACATTATAAGGCTGAAAACACAGCTTCAACTTATGTGTTATTTTACCCTTACTATAAAATAAATTATAATACAACATCGTTTGTAAGTTACTTCTCATTAATATTTCCATCTTGATATTCTAAGAAATGTATTATTTGTGAAATAAACGTTAAAAAATGGGGAAAAAGAAGGTGAAACTATGGCTGTGTCCCCGGCTTTGTTGTACAGCGAGCCTGCATAATGGGGATTTGGGTGCCGCGATTTTACCACCATGTAGTTTCACTTTGACATATCAGTCGGAGACTTCACCTCTTCCATTATGGAAAAAACAGTTAGTATTGATTTAATCATTATTATGAATAAAATAAAATTCAAACAAATCGAAGAATATTTCATTTAGTCGATCGTATCATGGCTATGTTAGCTGGAAAAATCGAGGCGATTCTGCTGTTGTTACGATTCATCTGCGAGTAGTGCGGCTCTTGGCAGCCGCATTACCTACACGGCTGATCGCTGATTGAATTTAGTATCGCTGGCGGATTTACATTACCTGCGCGCACACCATAACACACGTAAACGTGACTGCACTGCACACCGCACACACACAGTACTATACGCTTGCATTTCAGTCGCGATAGACGAAACCCTTACGAAACCAAACCAAAACAAAACGGCGAGAAATACACTATTCTATGTAATTATAGTTATCGACAAATGAAAATGGAGAAGAAACATTATTCATTGTTATGTCAAAGGAAATTCCACCTCGGAACATGATTCTATTATAATTTTGTTTTGAAACACAGCTAGGTTGATTTTTCATACTATCTCCGTGTACATACAGCTCAGCTGGCAAGCTAAAGCCGGTGAAAAAGTTGAGTTGTAAACAGTTATTTTACGGATATTGTCACTTTTTCAATGCCAATAATGACATGAATATTGACATTAGGATATGTTTCAGGACGGAGAGGACAACTGTATGCCAGATATTGACCATTCAGGCAATATTTCAATCGTTTTGAGAGAGTGGAACTGACATCGACTCTATGAACATTTGTGTGTAGATCGCAGTTAGTCTCTATAGCTGCGTGAAGCATATCCCGGCTCTGACGTCACTCACAAAGCCACTTTCCCTTAGGCGATTTCGTAGGTCAGGATAGAGTCAATTTAGTGAAATTTGATTTTCATAAAACACAAAACTGCACACTTTCATGGCATGTTAGCTGCATAAATTGTTTTAATAACTCATTCAATTATAAAATAAACTATTTTTATTTGATTTTATTTCCTATAAGTATCAACTTTAAGTACCATCGCAAGACATGCCTTATTCTCTGTAAGATCACCTGAGCATTTACCTGACCTGTACGAAGGTCAATCCAAAAATATATATATATATTTCATATATTAATACTTTATATAAGTATTTGGTTTCTCTGCAATGCATTTCCTCCACCTTGGCCAGGAATTTACGTTTGGAGGAGAGGGAGGCATGCCATATTCTCCATAAGATTGCATGGTCATAATTGTATCCTGCATTGTTCATTTCAGGCCAGATTTTACATTTGTTTGAAATATTTTTATATGTGTAGAGGTCTAGTGGATAAATCACCTGACTGTAGGTCACATGGTTTGCTGTTCAAATCCCAACCAGGCACTGATGTCCTTTGGCAAGATATTAGTCCACATTTGCCACTCTCCACCCAGGTGTAAATGGGTACCTGGTATTCTTGAGCGCTAGTTACTTTGGCTATAACCAGGGTAATAATGTCTAGGTGCCATGAGCGTCACTGTGTGACGGATATGAGCGCTAAGTGGCCATTATTATATAGATACATTTACTTGATTTCTCTGAATTATATTTCTTCCCCCATCTTCTCTGTGTGATCATCCAGGAATTTATTCTGAATCATTTGGAAGCCAAAATATTGTGTATATTATGTACTTTTCATATAGTTGTATATTATATAAATATACTATTTCTCTGCAGTACATCCCCTCCGCCCATGCCAGGAATTTTCGTAAGGAGGTAAGGGATGCGTGCCATCTTATCCGTGAGATTGGCCGGGACTGCATCCTGAGTCGAATGGAGGCCAAAGCCCGCGGGGATGCGACCCCACAGGACATTCTCACATACATCCTGGATGCGTCAAAAGAGCTCCAAGGAGATCAGGACTTTGGTTTGGAGGAGATGATAGACGAGTTTGTAACTTTTTTCATTGCTGGTAAGAACTAGAAGTTCAGTAGTTCTTTCTAGAAGAAAAACAGAAGACAAATGTTACACCAACATGGAAGAGTATTCCTTTCTTGTATAGCGCATATCATATTGTTGTCGCTGCACAAAGGACAACCCTTGATTTTCTGCAGTTAGTGCCAAGGCATCTTCTTCCCTTTGTACAAATTAGAAGTCTACATATTCAGCTTGAGCAAACCACACTATTGAGTGGTCACACTTCTCCATCTATGAGGCTCCTCTACACTGTTCAAGGTCACTCTGCACTCTGCAAACTCACATGCAGTTGCGTATAACATTAAACCTTATGAAGATATCCCAAGTCCTTGTTAAAGATTTAGACCGGTAGTGGTAACATCGCGGTTCAAGGGTTTTGGGTGCAAAATATCCATTCAATATCGTTTAAATATTGCCTTCAGAGGTTTAGATGGCAATACTTCAACCTAAATTCGCAAAAAACAGAAATATATGCCCAAATGTTCAATGTTGAAATGGCTTCGCGATATCTCTCCAGGCCGGATTGATATGATAATTTACTAAATATATCAATTAGTACCGTAGGCGGTTTCCCGGCAAAATTTGTATCATCACGTATTAGTCAAAACATATTCTTTCACATGATTGGTAATAAGAGCTTCTATTTCATTTTTTGAGAGGGGGGCATTTCCAAAACTGGTCTATACCTTTAAACAACTCTTTTACCTCTGCATTCAATGTCATTGGTGAACTTTGTGTTTGAGTTGTGAAGTCAGTGAAAGTGATAATGTCAAAGAAGGGTGCATGTGTGAACGATTGACTGCCCCTTTTTAATTGACTACCCCCTTAAAAAAAATGTATTGGGTACATATTACATGTCATGTTTATACACCATTAATTTCTTCATTGGGATATATGTTATATAGTATGTGACTGCGCGTGAGTTGGCAGAGTGACCTTGGACGGTGCGATGGAGCCTTACAGAGACGGAGAGGCGTGACCACTCGATAGTGTGGTTTGCTCAAGCTGATGATGTGACATACACAGTAGGCCATCACATACAGACGTACAAATGGGAATGTTGTAATGAAATGAATTATTTTCACTGTCACTTTGCAGGGCAAGAAACAACAGGGAACCATCTGTCTTTCACATTGCAACAGATATGCAGATATCCAGAAGTATTGAAAAAGTGAGTAGTAATTGCCTTCATTGACTCGATGCAAAGTCTTTATGTATAAATGGGGCTATAGTAAAGATGGAGGTACTATGTGCGACTGTGGGGAGGAACAGATGATGAAACACCTTTCAGTCTGCCCCCTCCTCCCAAAACCCTGTACCCCCGCCAAAGGCCTAGAAGGGTCCAATGCCAAGGCCAGATCCTGTGTTCTCCACTGGACCAGGTTTGTGTAATGACTCGAAAAGAAGAAGTATTAATGTCATTCAGAGCTTGAAATATAGCTGCACTTGAGGAGTTCAGAGAAATACATCTTACATTAATGCTGAGCTACTGCTCAAGACTTATTTCACTGATTTATGATAGTATACAAAATATTCCACACTCCGGCATTCAATAGAATAAAATATATAAACCGACGAATTCAAAAATGTTGATATTGGCCAAGGTTGAAATGTAATGTCATGAGGAGAGTTCTGAATTTTTAGGTGAATGTATGTTATATTGAAAAACAAAATACATGCAAAATTTTGTTACATAAAATTGAGGATAATTGTGATCCTCAGAAATGAGGCCCTCTCAATTACATTCAGCTTTCCTTTGTGTCAGATGCGCACAGCTATGACAGTGCAGACGATGGGTATGCGCGAGGAAGAGAGGTGCACAGTCAAATTCACGTTTGCAAAAAAAGGTTGTTATATTGCATGCTTGTGCAACTATGACATATTGTTGAGTGTCATGTGACACCTTTTCAGCAAGTAGGATACTCTGTAACAAGTACTCTATATTATATACCAGTATGGTGCATTATTAAAAGGATGACCATCTTTTACTTAAAAAATGATTTGCTTTTGATTTTAACTCGGACATCATGTTAGTTATTCATGTAGATCTGTTCTGTAGAGATGCATACCTGTATGAATGCCGTTCGGACTTTTGCTCCGGTAACAATTGCTCAGGGCTTTATTAGGGTTAGGATTAGGGTTTGAATGGGGTTGAAGTACAGGTTTATGGTTAGGGTTAGGCAGTGGCGGATCCAGGGGAGGGGGGGGGGCCAAAAAAAGAAGATGGGCCCCTCCCGGCCCTCAACGGGGTGGTGGTTGAAG
>CP137680.1:26466872-26609372 GCA_037976565.1 Mesocentrotus franciscanus | reverse complement strand
TCTAAAAACATTGATGCTCCACGTGTGCAGACTAAAGGAATTTCAATTGCTAAAAGAATTGACATTGTTAAGATATAAAACATGGTGATTATATTCTTAACAATGTCAATTCTTTTAGCACTTAAGAATATAATCACCATGTTTGCAAAGACATTCCATAAATATAACAGCAATGTTTTCTATGCTTCTATATATTTTAGTATTGTTTATTACAATTTACTAAAAGAATTGACATTGTTAAGAAATAAAACATGGTGATTATATTCTTAACAATGTCAATTCTTTTAGCACTTAAGAATATAATCACCATGTTTGCAAAGACATTCCATAAATATAACAGCAATGTTCTCTATGCTTCTATATGTTTTAGTATTGTTTATTACAATTCATATATATATATATATATATATATATATATATATATATATATATGGGTATATATATAAAAATTGAATACATTTTGACAAAACATTTTCAAAGACTTTCCAGAGCAGAGTGTTTTTAAGCAAAAACAAATGATTTTCAATTGCAATATTGCATCCTTTCCTATTGTAGAAATACAGAAGGAAAGAAGTAACTTGTTCTCTTTTTATACTCCATGAATATCTGTATCTTCCATGATTTATTTTTTTTATTTGTGTTACTTTCAGTGTCTTAAAAAAACTAACACTCACTACTTGTGTATGGATAAGGGTATGCCCTTTCTGCATACGTGCACATTTATATTTGGGGTTAACTGTTATGTGTTGTGTTTCTTTGAACTAATATCTAAATCAGGTAATGACACTCGTTAGAAACTGAGATTATAATGATAATGATGGTTATTATTATTTCGTATATAAACCATAGCCATTTGAATTGAACAGATTTTAAGCCAGCCTGTTTCAGGGATTTGGGAATGACAACGAAAGGAAACTGAAGTAGATTAAAGACCTATTTCTACCTGTATGATAATTACATGTATCTTTATCATGATTGAGTGCCTTTTTGAAAAATGAAAGCAGAAATAAATATAAATACATATTGAATATCTACAACAACATGTGGGATGAAGCAGTGGAAGTTGAGTGGGCCTGATCAGGATTTATCCATATTTTTGGTTTTGCATCACAACTTTTGATTCAGACCCCTAAAAGATTTATTAGATGCAAGAGAAGAAATAACACAGATTTCTGTACACACCTATATCTATTTATGTTATGTTATATGGCATTTGATGTCAGGGATTTTAGAATGGTAAATACAAATAAAAATCCTTACATTGGCAACATGATGAAGAGTTCTGAGTTATTGATTTCCCTATATAAGTTTGATTTTTTTTCTTTTTTTGGAAAAAAAACTTCTTGACATGTTTTCTTCTTCTATCCATGTATATTTTCTTCAGATATGTATTAAATACATGTATTACAACTCGTGCTAGAATCAATTACATCTCACCATGCATTGCCTCATGGGAAAGCACATAATGAAACAAATGTTGGGACTTTGGTCGAGTGGTTTGCATTTAGGAATCACTTTTGAAGGTTGTAGGTTCAATCCTCATCTATGAAATTGGTCTTTATTAGGTTTGTCATTGGTGTTTATTTGTGTTTTTATGAGAGTTGTTTTGCTTAGAAGTTATGTTAGTTCTCTTAGTGGAACAATATAATCTCAAGTGTCAAAAGACGTAGAGATTTTAACAAATAAACAGTACTACAAAACATTTCCTATTTTGATTTTTGTACAGATATTCATGTTTAGCTTATGTTCTTCTTCTTCATCTTCTTTTTCTTCATCTTCCCTTTTTTCTTCATCTTCTTTTTCTTTATCTTCTTTATCATCTTCTTTATCATCTCTTTCTTCTTCATCTTCTTTTGCATCTACTCCTCTTTTTTCTTCAGTATCTTCTTCTGCCTCTTTATCTTCTTCTTCTTCTTTTTCTTCTTCTTCTTCTTCTTCTTCTTCTTCTTCTTCTTCTTCTTCTTCTTCTTCTTCTTCTTCTTCTTCTTCTTCTTCTTCTTCTTCTTCTTCTTCTTCTTCTTCTTCTTCTTCTTCTTCTTCTTCTTCTTCTTCTTCTTCTTCTTCTTCTTCTTCTTCTTCTTCTTCTTCTTCTTCTTCTTCTTCTTTGCATTTGATTCATGAACATCTATAACTGTAAAGATACATTCAAAAGGTGATATTTTTATACTGGTGTATTTGGTATAATGCCTTTTCCTTACGCTCTAGCATGAGTTATTTCATGCATTGTATTTAGGTTGAAGGTATTTCATTTTCAAGTTTCCCATAGAAGGAACCTGTAAGTTGGAAGGCGCATGTGTGAATCTGTTCATCATTTTTGTTTTGTCACATGCTTCAAAGAGCAGTGAACATGGTGCATATTATGTTTGACAAGACAATGGTCTAGGACCGGACATTGTGTAAACTTCTGTTTGGGTATTTCTTTTTCTTTACTAGTATCTTGTTTATTTTTGTATTTATTTTTATTTTATTTTATGATGTATGTCATAAAAAAAAAACTCCTATAAAAGTACTTTGACAATAATATTAATATTTTCTATCGGTATCTTGCATTACGATTTGGACAGATTTTGAATGATGGTGATGCCTTGTTTCACAACTATAGAACGGGATCACATGACTCTATCTGTTTTGTTTATATTTCATTTCTATGAGCAATAAAATAGGACATTAAATTGAGTTGATTCCTTGAAAGTCTATGTGATGGTGTATAGAATGCAAATGTTCAATGAAGTTGACAGTTAAATATGATATGTATAGGCTTGTATTAATAAAACATCCAAAGATGTTTTATTTTCAATTAATCGTAGAATAATTGAGGAAAATAAAAATTATATTTAAAAAAATAAACATTTGGTTTGGGTTCTTTTCCCCAGTTTTTTTGGTCACTTTGTGTTAGCTTGTACACAGTCACATTGACTCCAAAACGACTGACTTTCTGGCCATTTGTTGTAATGTAAATTCTTGTTCAATGTGTTGTTGGTTTGGTGTTGGTCTCTTTAGTGTGACTGGGGTATTTCTCGGCCAAAGAAGGGGGACTGGATCCCCACCCCCCACACACACACAATTTTTACCCAAACATACCACACTTTGTTTTGTATATGCAGTCATTTGGCTGTAGGATGCTGTAGAATACATAATTTCAGTATATCACAGTTGAAAAACTTCAAGCTCGGTCGCTTCCCTCACCCGAACATATTGAAGGTCCACTTCGAAAATAACTCGCCTTCAATAGAAGCAGAAAAATCAGACAAACGAATCAAAAAAGTTTGAGCAAAATCGGATAACTAATAAGAAAGTTATGAATTTTTAATGACATGAAAAACTTTTGAAAATCACAAGACAAATTGGCAATTCACTCATGAGTCTGTGACGTCATTGCCTCACTAATTGTTTTCTTTATATTGAAAATATAAATTTCCAATTTTCCCCCTAAAATTCTTATTTCCTTACACCAGCATCCAAGTTATATTGATAATATGTTTTTATGTGGATGCACTAATATAGAGTAATTTTTTCAGTTATATCATGAAAAATGTGAATTTTGATAATTTATCAAAATTCACATTTTATTTAGAAATCAAAGATTATGAGTATACAATATACAGAAAATAGTATCAATTCTTCCCAAGTACATAAACGATTTTGTGAAATGTCATGCACGCAATATGATACAAGTCATATAACTTGGGCAAAAGCATGGGGAAATCAAGTTTTGGGAGATAAAAAGGGAAAGTAATGGGATAAAAATATATAAAGCAATTGATAAATAGTGAGGCAATTGACGTCACAAACTGATAACCAAATTGGCAATTTGTGTAGTGATTTTCTAAGCTCCATAGTTGTTCATACTTTTACAAATATTGATAACTTCATTATTAGTTTTGTGATTCCTTAATATGTATGGTCAATACACAGGCCACGTTTTAATTATGTAAAATACAAATGTCATTAGAACTAGCTACCACGCCATTAAAGAAGTACAGAAAAGTTCAGGACTGCTGATAGTTTTTTTGTTTTCAAAATGTTCTCAGTGGAATCTGAAGCTGGAACGTCATCCTGGAACTTCTGTGGATATTGGGGGTGGGTGGGGGTCATCGATCTATACCAGTGTGCTATCTCCGAAATAGACTCTTTAGAAATCGCTAAAGAGTATTGAAATTTATTGTTCAAGGTTGCCTAACGTCACTGAGAGAAAGAAGAAAGGAATTTTAATGTGCATGTGATGTCGAAAGATAACTACACAGAATGCAAAGTTTCTTGCTCGGCGCGCTGCGCTCAATGAAAGAAATGTTTGTCATAGGGTGTCGCACTGTCGCTAGAATGCAAAGTATGTTGTCCTTCCCCATTTATTTAGTCGCTATCAATACGTTTATGGTTGCTTGAATGTTGCGTTCCCTGCCCCCAATTGGGAAGAAAATCGACGGCCTTGGATGCAACAGAAGCCCATCGGAGCCCCGTGGAGCCCCTACCCCAGCGCCGCCCCCCCCCTCCTCACCACCACCTCGAAACGTTTATTCCAGAACCGAGATAAGATAAGATAAGATTAAATAATTTGCCATACAGGTAGTTGTGCACCTTTTAATTTAATTTTGATCTAACAAAACTTTAACTGTTTCGAACTTCCCTTTATACTTCAAACTTGGTTTAATTGTTGGGTTCAGAAACTGACATTTCTATTCCCCCAAATAAGGTAATTGGTTCACGAACGTATGTGAAGGCCGGGCCAAATATGCTTGAGCGCTATAGTTTGGCAGCTCTATATAGCAGGTATAATTATGTGTAAAGCGCCATGAGCGTCAGAGCCTGGCGGATACCGGCGCTATATAAATATCCATATTAGTAAATACACACTTCCGCATATATTGTAAGTGCGATCACTTTTATCTTACATATGAACTAACCACTATGGAATAATTATAGTCGACCCAACAGAGTCATTGCATACCTCCAATGTTTGCACAACGACCGGTTGATTCTTCCAGTAGCCTAGAGGTGAGTAATACACCAATATGCAAATCTTACTGAAGATTGATATCGTGCTTTTAATTATTGGTAAATAATGATCAATATCGGTCGTCTACTGCCGGCCTTCATCAGACAATTTGTGGTAGGGTCCGTGATCAGACAGACAACTGGGTTTTCCACCGCGGATGTGTTTACTCTATACGTACATGGCTTTACATTGATGTCAAAATGTCCATAAATCGCGAGGAAATTATCTCAAAACTAGGAAGATTTATATTGTAGAACGAAATTATCACTTCCGTGTATAGCTAGAACACTCACATGGAGGTACTATGGTAGGAGGGCAGCTCAACGGTTATTTTCTTTTTTTCAAACTGAGCACTCTTAAATGTGTCTATCGCGGAGTATTTGTATTCCAATTACCCTAAATTATATAACTCCGTTGAAGTTTTTTTTAATCCCAACACCCCTCATTTTCAATATCGCGGTTCGAGCAAAATAACGCAGATAATATGTAAATGATAACTGCTATTTAACCCCAGTTATGAGAAATACGTACACATTTTGACCTGCTTGTTGATGTTAAAGCCCCTCTGCACTAGTTTAGCCAGGAGGGATTAGAGGGATTAGCGTGGTCACTGACATGAGGTTATCTCATCAACTCAGCTCTCAATTAACATAAGAAAAAAGGATCATGGGGGACCAACAGGCACCGCTTAGGCATTGTTCTCTATATGTAGTACAGTGGGGCTTTAAATGAACATTCCCTACTTTACACCTATTTTTTTTAAAAACTTCTGTTGTGTGTACACGTCATGCACAAGGGTAATTTGCATGATAATTGGTCTAAATATATAATAATAATCTGGAATTATATAGCGCTTAATACGGAATACCGTCTCTAAGCGCTTAAATACAGATATTATATTATATACGCAAGGGCAAGTTGAAACGGGGAGCTTCGTATCTCATCAATTAAAGTCGATTAAGGCTTCTTTTTTTAAAGATCATGGCCCATATTCATACAACATTACTAATCTAGTTGTTAACTAATTACATAGGCTATACCGCTATAGTACTTTTACAACTAGGTTAAGCAAGGTTTTATTAATATGGAAATGAGCCCCGTCGTGGGGCGATTATCATTACCAAGAATGAAATGGACATTCCCTTAGTTCTCTAATGTACGGCACATGTCCTTTTAAAGTCACAAAAGAGGCCCTTTGCAATTACACAAACCTCGTTAAACTTTAAATGAAAATTCAATCCTGATGATGGGCTAGCTAGCTATAGCTAGAGTCGAAATAACGAAGTACATGTATACCAACGCTACTCTTATTTGTTGTTACGTTTACACCCTTCCCGAGGATTGAAATTGCAGCCAATGGTAATACTATAGTTGAGGAGGAAGAGTGGGTCCCCGAGCACTTCAGAGGTATATGTTTGGCATATATATATATATACACATATGAAGAGCTTGATTCCAAAAGGAGCTAAATCCATATTTTATCAAAATTGAGTTTTTTGTCTTAAAATAATAATTTCCTACATGGGGACAAAATGCACTATATCACATTCTAAAATTTCACCAGGAAGTATGACAATTTTTAGGTACAATATCATGTTTCATTCCAAAAGGAGCTAAATCCAAATCGGTTTCATTCCAAAAGGAGCTAAATCCACTTTGGGTACTTATGAGTAAATCAACTTTTTTATTTCTCCACTTTCCCTTTAGCCATGTACCTTCATGTTGTTATATATGTTAAAGATGTCGCTCTGGACAAATAATATATGAGAAGAAAAAAAATAAACCAGTTATTTCTGATTTTTACTAAATTTCTAGATTTTGTGGATTTAGCTCCTTTTGGAATGAAACATGGATTTAGCTCCTTTTGGAATGAAACGGATTTAGCTCATTTTGGAATGAAACTCGGATATGTTGTTTACTTTCTTTTCAAAAGGTATTTTTAGTTGTGATTTTACTATTATTATTTAAAAGGAAAGGTTTGCTACTAATTTTAATAAATTTCAGTGATTTTATTGAGAAAATATGACAAATTTTGGTACAAAATCATGTTTCATTCCAAAAGGAGCTAAATCCACGAAAAATAAAAATCTAAAAATGTAGTAAAAATCAGAAATAACTGGTAGATTTTTTCTTATCATATATTATTGCTCCAGGGTGACACCTTTAACATATATAACAACATCAAGGTACATTGCTAAAGGGAAAGTGGAGAAATAAAAAAAGGTGATTTACTCAGAAGTACCCAAAGTGGATTTAGCTCCTTTTGGAATGAAACTCTTCATATATTCAGGGGCGGATCCAGCCGGCGGCAAGGGAGGGGGCCTAAAAAGGGGCCCACTTCGTGCGAAAATTTAAAAAATCGTGCCGGTCGATTTTTCGCTTAGTGGTGGGGGCAGGGGCGGATCCAGCCGGCGGCAAGGAGGGCCTAAAGGGGCCCACTTCGTGCGAAAATTTGAAAATCGTGCCGGTCGATTTTTCGCTCAGTGGGGAGGGGGGGGGGTAGTGAGCAAAAAATAAAAAATTTTGGCACCCGAAAAAAAAATTCCCCTCCGGGAAGGGTAATTATTTCCCACCGCCACCACCCCTTGGGCGCCAGGAGGGGCCCAACTTCTTTTTTTTTCAAAAAAGGGTGTTTTTACCTGTTTTTTCTGCTAGGGGAGGGGGCCCGGGCCCCCCTGGATCCGCCACTGCATATATTTAACTCGGTTATTCTATATGATTGTCTTAATCATCAGCAATAAGAGCAGTTTGGAATAATATAGATGGTTCAGAGCATGCATGCAGGAAACGATTATTGATAACCTAAAGGTGAAATCACACGTTGATAGCAAACTACTCTAGAGGAAGGCAAACATATCCAGGCGCGGATCCAGGGGGGCCAGTGGGCCTTGGCCCCCAGCAAAAAAAAAAAAGAGAGAGAGAAGGAAAAGAAGGGAAAGGGAAAGAGGAGAGAAAGGGAAAGAAAGAAGAGGAAGAAGAAAAGAAAAGGGGTAAAGAAGCAGATCAGGGGAGCCGAAAGGGCCTTGCCTCCTAGGATGTTGCCGCCCCCATCAACAAAATAAGAGAGAAGGAAGGAAAGGGAAAGAAAAAGGAAAAGAGGAGATAAAGAGAAAGAAAAAAGAGGAAGTAAGGAAAAGAAGGGGGATATCAGTTGCAATTTTCTCGCCAACAAGTTGTGAATCGAGGGGGGCTCGAAGGCCCTTGCCCTTCCCCCCCCCCCGCCCCCGCCAAAAAAAGAGAGAAGGAAGGGAAAGGGAAAGAGGAGAGCCAAATGCGTACATAAAAGAGGAAGAAGAAAAGAAAAGGGTGGAAAGAAAGGGAGATCAGTTGCGATTAATCCCGCCAACAACGTGTGGATCGGCCGAAAGGCCCTTCCCCCAGGAAGGAAGGGAAGGGAAAGGGAAAAAAAGAGAAAGAAGGAAGGTAGGGGAGATTAGTTGTGATTTTTCCCGCCAACAAGGTGTAGGGTTAGGGTTAGGTGTACTGACGGGGGCTTGGGGTTTGGGGGGGGGGAGCTGCCCCCAAATAAAATTCAAACGTGGTTTATTTCTAATTCGATACCGGTGATTTACAAATGTTGCTGAAATGACATAATTTTCCGAGATTTTTCCTCACTTTTTAGTAAATTATACTTTCTTATGCATTTGGTGGAAAATGACAAATTCCTAAATTTACAGTCAGGCAAGAAATATGCTTATTTAGAGACCTACATGGCAGCGCCCGCGGAACGGCAGGGCTCGGGGGCTCGTGCTCCCCCCCCCCACACACACACACTTGTTGTGAAAAAGTATATAAAAGAGAAATAGAAAGAAAGAGAGAAAGAAAGGAAGAATAGTGACCTGCCAGTGTCACAAAATAATGAGGTATCAAAATATGCTTATCTGACCGTGATTAAATGCCTAAAACCCCTGAGCTTCTGAGGGCTCCGCCCCCTGGACCCCACGCCAATTAGTGACCTGCCAGTGTCACAAATAAGGTATCAAAATATGGTCATCTGACCTTAATTAAATGCATAAAACCCCTGAACTTCAGGTGGCTCTTCCTCCTGGACCCTACCTAGGGCCCTAAGGCGGACCCCTGGATGCTTATCTGACGATAATTTAATGCCTAAAACCCCTGAGCTTTTGGGGGCTTCGTCCCCTGGACCTCACGCCAAATAGTGTCCTGCCAGTGTCACAAATAAGGAATCAAAATATGTTCATCTGACCGTAATTAAATGCCTAAAACCCCTGAGCTTCCGGGGGCTCTGCCCCCTGGACCCTACACCAATTAGTGACCTGCCAGTGCCCAAAATATATGCTCATCTGACCGTAATTAAATGCCTAAAACCCCTGAGTTTTCGAGGGCTCTGCCCCCTGGACTTCACCTAGGGCCACTGCTGGTCACCGTTACGTACCAATATTTGGCTCGCATAATTTCAAATTTGGGCCCCTAAGAAATCCTGGATCCGCGCCTGAACATATCAGAGATATAGACTGGTGAAAGTTTGAATGAAATTGGACAAGAAAAGAGAAAATTATGAATTTTTGAAATTTGTAATCGCTTTATATAGGTATGGGATCTTCAAATTGGCTAAATCGTTAACGTATCTGTGATGTAGTGGCGGACAACTTTCCCTTTTGTTCCAATTACACACACAATGACTAAAATTCCTTTATTCAGAAATGTATGACTTAGGAGCTGTTTAGAGGACCTATGATAATATGCTCTCCGTAACATATTTTTGAGTAGTGCCCTATGAGAGAAGGCCTTTAGAAGAAAAACATAAATTAATGCCATTTTTGTACATGACAAAAGGCAATTTTATCCGCGACTACGTCACAATCCACTGACCAAACGGCCAATTTGAGATTCGCATAGAATTAGTGATCTCATATTTCCAACATTCATAACTTTCTTAGTATTGGCCTGATTTATTTCAAACTTTCGCCATTCTGTTAATCTTATTTCTCTGCTTTCATACAAATGAACTTATTACAAGGGTTTGCCATTATCCTTTAAGTATTATACAAAATGTCAATATAGTTACGGTTAAAGTAGTAGTATTATCCACATTACCATTAGATAAACAGTCTGCGGGAAGTAAAGTATAAGTATTGAATAGGTGGAAAATAATAATGAACCCAACAGACACCCCTGAGTAACGGCCATCTTGGATCAGAATTTTACGAGTTATTTAAAAGGAGCGCTGAGTGTGAAAAGTATAGGAGTGGACATTGTGTTTCCTTCTTTGTAATGTATTCAGAACCTAAATATAATGTTTCAATTTCAATTTATTCTGCTAACAGGGATAAATCCATCGGTAAGCTACCAACATTTTACATCTCAACGGAGAAACTGAATTATTGAGATCGAAACCTTAAAATGGAGACAACTGTGAATCGTTTGACTGGAACTCTGGAAAGAACTCTTCAATTTATAGATCGAGATGTGCCTCCAGTGAACAGAGCTTTTGAAGTCAAGGTGGTGATCTGTATTGGGTTGACCTACAGCATCCTGCAGATGGTCTGGCAGATTTTATTTGGATTGCTGACAGATACGTGGTCTCGTTATCTTTTCTACTTGGCTTTTTCGTGGTGGGTAGCCGGGGAACCCCACCCTGACATGGACACAGACTTGTACTTGAATGACCTCTATTATGAGCGATTTAAGAATATTGAAAGTTCATTGAACTCTCAATGGAGAATCGTTGTCATTTCTCTTATCATTGGATTTATCATCGCTTTTGTATTCAGCTGCTTTTTAATCAACATTTATATAAAGTTGAATACCTTAAAAGAAAAACCTACAAGCAGTAGTCGTACATCTAATCCTGAAGAAAATCTATGCACCATTTGTTTAGATCAGAGGAAGAACTGCGTCTTGCTTCCATGTCGCCACTTGTATACGTGCGAAAAATGCGCAAGAGAAGTTCTCACAACGGGGGACGGCCTTTGTCCTCTGTGTCGCAGTAGAATCTCGGAGTTGATTACTGTATTCCATTGATTCATCTCCATTGGATTTCGACGAGTTGGGGGCAGGTTACCTCTTCATGCAAAGTTTGAGGATGCGGATAGTGATATTTTCTACAAATTACACTTCTAATGAAAGATGATCAAAAACAAATTAAAAGAGAGAGTGAACCAACGGAATGGGGCTATCGTCGTTGGGCATATTGTCCCATCCAATACTTTCTGAGCTTCCAAAATGCGCCCATTTAAATCATTAAATCTGATCGCCCCAATACCCAATTGAAGGCCTACACTTGATTTAGTTTCAGTTTTGATCGGAATTCTTCTACCAGAAGACAAGGAGGCACGGCGGAGCAATGTACCAGAATGGAGCTCGCTATTTTTAAAAAGGAAAAAAAAAACTTAAGGAATGTGTCACTCTGTGCATGTGAATGGGCCTCACATCATCTGAAAAACTCGGATTCATATATTCCAAAATGTTGTTATAAGGTCGAATGGAGGGGGGGGGGGGATAATTCTCCATGAAAGGAAAAGTATAATGGTAGAATTTTAGCTATCAAAATGACAAAATCCCCGCAAATGTATTTTTTATTTGTCCATTTTGTCCGGCAAACTTTGATTTTCGAATAACTTTTTCTTAATACAGTCAAGTGACTTTTTAAAGTATATTTTGTACGGCAAGCGTGAATTTAGTCGTAATTTGTTTATCTTTCTTCATTTTGAATCAAAGACGATGGGTAGAGCTTACGCTCGTTTAATGTACTAGAATAATGATGATCAGTGGCGTAGCTACGGGGGCGCACGTGCCCCCACCCGACGTGCCCCCACCCCAATCGAAGGGGGGGGGGGAGTTGAGAGCTAGGGGAAAGAAGAAGGTAAATTAAAAAGAACGTGATATAATATAAGGAGATAATTTGCTCGAAAATGCTCTTCAAAGATTATACTATTATGTAACAATTCAATGCACCTCTTACAAAGAAAAATCACGATTTGTTTTGATATTGAGTATTGAACCCGTAATCAGAAACTGACTCTTACTGTTTAGTTTTCGTAAATATACCTATTACAGTGGCTATAATATCGTTATCTTTACTACAATTGTTCATATTCTTGTAACAAGTTAAAACAATCAGTAACGATAATTGTTGGGAAAAGGTCGTTAAATTCTTCTTCTTCTATATCATCTTATTCTGCTTTATCCTCTTCTTTTTATTCTACTTCTTCATCTTCTTCTGCATCTTCTCCTCTTTTTCTTCATCATCTTCTTCTCCTTCTTCATCATATTCTTCTTCTTTATCATCGTATTCTTCTTCTTCTTTATCATATTCTTCTTCTTGTTTCCATTTTATTCATGAACATCTATAACTGTGAAGATACATTCAAAAAGTGATATTTTTATGCTGGTTTATTTGGTATAACGCCTTTTCCTTACGCTATAGTACGAGTTAATTCATGCTTTGTATTCAGATTAAAGGTCAGTTTTTTTCGGGGAAGGCCTGTTTAAATCTTTTCACCATTTTTTGTTGTCACCTGCTTCAAAAAGCAGTGAACTACGCCAGTATTATGAATATTTTCCTTTCAACTGAAATATGTTTTCTTCTGGTATCTTGCCATAAGATTTAGACAGATTTTGAATGATGGTGATGTCTTGTTTCACAACAATAGAACGGGATCACACGACTCTATCTGTTTTGTTTATATTTCATTTCTATGAGCCATGAAATAGGACATTAAATTGAGTTGACTCCTTGAAAGTCTATGTGATGGTGGATTTGATATAACGCATTTTCCTTAGACTCCTACCTACAGGTTCCTTCTTTGGGGAACTTGAACCTAAATACAAAGCATGACATAACATGCAAATGTTCAATGAAGTTGACATTTAAATATGATATTTATAGGCTTGTATAAATAAAATATCCAAAGGTGATTTATTTTGTATTAATCATAGAACATTTTAGGAAAATAAACATTTTATTTAAAAAAATAAACATACAGTATATCAATTTTTATTATGGTTTCAGTTTTTTGGATCTTGTTTAATGTGTTGTTAGTTTGGTGTGGGTCTCATTAATGTGACTTGTGTATTTCTGGTATTCTCACTTTTCAATCACGTCAATTCATACCACTCAAGACATGGGCCACAGAGATGAGGGTGCTGGATCCCCACCCCCCCACACACACACACACACGCAAAATTTTCCTCACACATACAACATTTTGTTTTGTATATGCAGTCATTTGGCTGTAGGATGCTGAAGAATGCATAGATTCAGTATTCCACAGTTTAAAATCTTCTAGCTCGGTCGCTCTGCTCACTCGAACCTGTTAACCACTGCATTATTAGTCTTGTGCTTCCTTAATATGTATGATCAATACACAGGCCACGTTTTGATCGTGTAAAATACAAATTTCATTAGGGCTTACCACAGGGGCGGATCCAGCCGGCGGCAAGAGAGGGGGCCAGAGAGGGGGCCCAATTAATGAGAAAATATTTAGCGGCGACTCAGCCAGGCGGTGAATAAGCAGGGGGGGGGGTGGTAAGGTAACCTTTTTTGCTCAACGGGGGGTGCTATTTTTTTTACTCAACTTGTATATTAAAACAAATAATGATTGTTTTTCATTCGTTCGATAGTGCAAATATTTCCATTCGTTGAAAGATTAACGTTAATTCTATTCAACTCGGCTGACGCCTCGTCGAATAAAATGTTAACCTTTCAACTCATGAAAATATTCGCACTATTGAACTCATAAGCATTCATTATTTGTACATTATATAAAGTTACCAGGGGTGTCGATTTGTATCCGTGGTTGGGGGGATGATAGGTGCCAAAATATTTTCGGCAATGGATCAAAGCAACCAAGAGGTAGAAGCGTGTGGCAGGTTGCACCCTCCCTTCCAAGTTATTAACTTTTTCAAGTCACCCTCAATAAAGATAACATTTCAGAGAATATAAGAGTGGTAATAAAATTAATAACATGCTAAATGTTAGTCCTGACTCTTGCCTGCAGTGTAGGCCTACCAGACTGATATCATCTATTTTTAAACGAAATTTAGACATTACCAAAAAAATCCAATGGTGAGGGATATCAACTTGTGAAAGTATTATGTTACCAGTGGGCAAATGCATTAATAAGCAACCAGGAAAGGTTCATGTAGACAGAAAATTCTTTATTTCCTGGTGATAGAAACATACATTTTATGAATATTGATGTCTCCAAACAACATTCATCGTGAAAACCCATTCCAATATTCTGTGTAAGGAGATCTAAAAAAACATAGTTCTCATTAGTAAATGAAAAACATATTGCTTTTGGTTCTTCATTTGACTCTCTTCCTTCTTTAATTAAACCAACTGAATCCTCTCTGCGGGAAACTCAATTCAATGAAACAGAATATCACTGATGCAAAATTTGGTTCTCAAAATGACAGAAAATTTCCACTCCTGATCTCATACAAACTGTCTGTTTCTTAAAAACATAATATAAAACTTACGTTCCAACTACCAAACAACAAACTTCCATTATCTCCTTCTTCACCCAGATATACTTATCATACCAGATACGCTCTAAAATATAAGCATAATATTCCCCTAAGGCCCTGACCAGAGCACTATTTTTTTTTCAAAAACTATAACCAGTCTTAGAAGGTGCATTATTATTGGAAGGGTGTTATAAACAAAAGGTCCCAAATTTCATTCAATCTTTTTGTTTCTTGTTTTTCTTTTCACTTTCCTTTTAAGCCCTGTTAATAATGTGACATTGATTATTTACTCGTTTTTAATTATTTTTGAAGAACTCCTAGGTGAAAGAAATCATAACTATTCTTGAATATTATTACTTGTTTTAGAACATGTTGGGCCTGTCTCACATTGCCTTCCATCATTCCATGGCAATTTTCCATCTTTCTTTCAGCTTATTTCTCACTTCTTTTCCATCCACTCAACTAATTCCTGATCATGCATTAACCTCATACCTACCATCACACATGCCTAAGCTTTTAGGGAGGGGATCCCGTAAAGTAATTTTGACATTGTAAGAAATAAACATGAGCAATATTTCATTGTAGGTTACTTTAAAGTCAACCTCTTTTTTCATCGCCCATTCACATCAGTTTCCTGAAAGAAATGCTGGAATATATATATCCCTCTTTCTCTTGTCTTTCTTCCTTTTCTCTTCCCCCTTCCTTTTTTCTTCTGCCCGTTTCTTCCCCTTTCCCTTTTTCCCAGGTAGCAAGCCCATATGGGGCCCATATGGGGATGATCTGGGTCACTTGTGCCATCTGGGCTATTAAATGGAACCCATATATTATGTATCCCATATGGGGCCAATATTTAGTAACCCATATGGGATCTATCCGGGCCAGCCCTTATGGGTTCCAGATGGGAATGAGCTGGGCGTACACATATTGGTAGAATATGAATATGCCCATATGGGTAACACATGGGGAAAATCTGGGTTACCCACATGGGATATATCTGGGTTAACCAATATGGGTACCAGATGGGATTAAGCTGGGCATACCCATTTGGGCCCAGTTTGGTATGGGTCCCATCTGTCTTATATGGGTCCCATATGCTTCTTGGGTGCAGATGCCTTAGGGCCCCAGATGGTTTTCCATATGGGGCCCATGTTTCAGAGAATATGGGATCCATGTGGGTCCCACATGGGCTTGCTACCTGGGTTATTATCCTCTCTGTCTCTCATTATCTCTCTCTCCCACTCTCTACTTCTTTTTGCACTTTTGCGCTTCGCGCTTAACATTTAGCTCGTTGCTTTTTAACGCTGCGGCTTTGCATTTGGCGCACTGCATTTCTATGATGCTGTTGATTGAATAAATTGAATAAATTCATCGATTCCTGATGAAGCCGTATGAGCGAGAATTCAATTTATTCTTGTCTCATATACGGTTGTCTCATTTACTTCGTTTTCTATTTATATATGTATGTATTATGAAAATGAGATAGCATAATGTGTATATTGATGGTCATCTTGCGAGTAATAACCATTAAATACTCTCATCGGGCTCTCATCGTTAATTTTCTCTTCATTTTTTTTTTTTTTGATGGTGAATTATTGGGGGATGATTGTACAGGCCATCCCCACCTGAAATATTGGGGGATATATCCCCCCATCCCCCCCGTGATCGACACCCATGAAAGTTACCTAACATCACTGTGAGAAAGAAGGAAGTGGTCAAAAGTGTACTCAACTCAGAATTCAAAGTATATTGCTCGGCGCTGCGCTCAATCCTCGCGAAAAAAATTGTTGTCATAGGGCGTCCCTAGAATGCAAAGTTGTTCTTCCCCATTTAGTCGCTATCTATACGTTTATGGTCGCTTAGATGTTGCGTTTCCCTGGTCTCCGCCCCCTAATTTTTTTTTAAGACAATGGGAAGAAAATCGAAGGGCTTGGAAGCAACAGAAGCCTATCCGAGCCCCGTGGAGGCCCCCCACCACAAACTCGAAAAAAATGATTCCAGAACCGAGCCCGTTTAGTCCCTGAACTTTCAAAAAAGGCCCCTGCAATAATGACATAGTAAGTGATTTATCATGATATGAGAATGCTTAGATAATATTAGATATTGTGCCATACATGTAGTTCAATAATTAATTAATACGTATATACAGTATCCTCCATAATTAAGGGAATTCGACATCTTGTGCACCTTTTTAATTTGATCTAAACAAAACTATAACTGCTTTGAACTTCCCAGAAATCGCCCTCTATACTCGGTTTGTTGGGTTCAGAAACTGACATTTCTAATCTAAGCGGAGGGCAAAGTCAATATCATGCTTAGTTTTTTAGTTGCTTGCCACTACCACACAAACTAAGACCGGGACGGATCCAGCCGGCGACAAGAGAGGGGGCCAAAAAAGGGGCCCACTTCGTGCGAAAATTTGAAAATCGTGCCGGTCGATTTTTCGCTCAGTGGGGGAATTAAGCACTCATTTTGTTTTTTTGTTTTTTTTTGCTCGACGGGGGGTGCTTTTTTCAACCTCCACCCCTTGAGCGCCAGGGGAGGGGGCCCATCTTCTTCTCTTTTTTTTTTACAAAAAAGGGTGTTTTTTGCTAGGGGAGGAGGCCAGGGCCCCCCGGGCCCCCCTCCTGGATCCGCCACTGAACTAAGCACACCTTGTTTATTCGAAAGATTTTATCATTATACACAATACGTCAGATGTAACTTAATATCATTTCTGTTTAAATCGATATGGAAATGTAGATAATTTAATTCTCTTTTAAATGACACGAACTCATGGGGATTCAAGGTTTCCTTGAAATATTATTTTCAAAATTTTCGAGAAAAGGGCCGCCGACTTAAGGGTGACGGCTACAAGAAAGATTTTAAAAAACTCTGAAGTATCGTGTATTATGATAAAATATTTCTAATGAACAAGGTGTACTTAGTTTGTGTGGTAGTGGCAGGCAAACTCCTCTTTTCTGACTTTGGCCCTTCGCTTATCACCAAAATGGTTTAATTGGTTCGTGAACGTATGTGAGGGGCCAAGGTTCTCATATATACACTTCCGTAATTGTAAGTGCAATCACATTTCTGTGTACATGCATGAACTAACCGCTAATACAGGCCCGAGGAAAATAGTCGACCCAACAGAGTCACTGTATACCTCCAAAGTTTGCACAAAGACCGATTTATTCTTCCAGTCGTGGTGAGTTATACATTATTTCATTTCATCTTTATTGATCCATGGTAATACATAGAAATTCTGTTTCCATTGGCTTTGTTAAAAGGTACAATAATTTTACAATTACATAGAACATTAAACGAATCACATTATGTTTTACAATTTGAATACATTTGCCTACATGCATATGATTATTTACTTAAATATACGCAATACATATCATGAATGCATTACCATTATTCCTTAATGTTTTAAATATACATGTTGGTTTCAGAATATTGAAATAATGATAATATTTGCCTGGGAAAGTATCATGACATGTATCCTGTTAAAGTACTTTGATATATATCTACATAGTTATGTAGTGTAAAATTAAGGGATATCAGATTATGAGGTGAATATTTTTTTTCTCTTATCCTCAAGCGAGGTTTTTATTTCCATAGTTTCAATACATATTTACATTCATTACTTATGAGGTGAATATAGAATATAGATATAAACTAGATGTTTGTGATGTGTATTGCCCCTCCGGATATCAATGACAATTTCTTTGGTTTTACTTGTATTCAAGGACAGGTGATGACGATCACGCCAATTAACAAACTAATGAACTTGAGAAACGTAATCAATAGCATCAAACAAGTAGCCCGTTATCACAGTATGATCAGCGTACTTTAATAATACTGCAATCTGCTGGAATTCCAACACTCAAGGTCGAAGGTCAAATGTACTCGACCAATGAAGATAAAGCAAACGCCCTGAATACTCAGTTTTCATCAGTCTTTACTCATGACAATGACACATCAGCACTACCTGACAAGGGCCACTCACCGTACGAACCAATTGAGAACCTTCTCATTAGCAGCCCAGGTGTCAACAAACAACTACATGGACTCAAGATAAACAAAGCTACTGGTCCAGATGAGCTATCAGCCAGAATGTTGAGGGACTATGCAGATGAGATCACACCGCTTCTCACTCACCTCTACCAACAGTCATACGATAGTGGAGTCCTACCAAAGGATTGGTTGAGAGCTAGGGTGGCAAGCATCTATAAATCAGGAGACAAAAGTGACCCATCTAACTACAGACCTGTGTCCCTCACATGCATCTGTTGCAAGATCCTCGAGCACATCATCTTGAGCCACATGTCCGAGTTTTTGGCAAACAATGACATCATCACTCCTAATCAGCATGGATTCCGGCAAGGACGTTCCTGTGAGACCCAGCTTGTAGAAGCCGTTAATGATTGGGCTAGCAACATCAACCAGCAGCACCAAACTGACGTGATCTTCCTTGATTTCAGCAAGGCGTTTGACAGGGTGTCACATCGAAAGCTAGTTCACAAGCTGAAGTTCTACGGAATCCAAGGACCAACTCTCAACTGGATCCATGGTTTCCTGACTGGCCGATCCCAAACTGTGTCAGTAAATGGAGCCACATCACCATCAGCTGATGTCCTCTCTGGGGTCCCTCAGGGATCAGTCCTTGGTCCGGCCTTGTTTCTTATGTACATCAACGACATATGTGAAGATGTATCATCATCAATAAGACTCTTTGCTGATGACTGTGTCTTGTACCGCAGTATCCACACACAAGATGACCACACAGCCTTACAGCAAGATCTTTCCACACTGGCAGAATGGGCAGACCTTTGGGATATGTCTTTCAATGTGAAGAAATGTGCCCACATGTGCATCTCTCTGAAGCGGAGTCCCTTGAACTTTGACTTCGACATCAATGGAAAAGCGGTTCCCAAAGCTACCTCCTATAAATATCTTGGAGTCACAGTGGCTGACAACCTGAGCTGGAATACCCATGCACAGAAGATTCAAGCAAAAGCTGCAAGAACTCTTGGAGTCGTACGTCGAGCCCTTGGGAAATGTGACCAGAAAGTCAAGGACATTGCATACAAGCAACTTGTACGACCCCAGTTGGAATATGCCTCAAGTGCATGGAATCCACACACCCAGAAGGAGATCAAACTCATAGAGAGCATACAGAGACAAGCTGCCAGATTTGTCCTCCATGATTACCGAAGAGAATCTAGTGTCACCACCATGCTGTCATCTCTTGGCTGGGACACACTACAACACCGCCGCTTGCTCAATCAATGCGAGATGCTCTTCAAAGTACACCGCAATCTTGTTCAGATCTCTCTGCCTCCTGAAATCCGACTCATTACAGGCATCACCAGACCACAACGAACACAACATCAAACCCACAACTTCCGGTTCACTCAACCATTTTGCAGAGTTAACTGCTACATGTATAGCATGTTTCCCAGAGCAGTCCGTGTCTGGAACGCTCTCCCAAGCAACGCTGTCACTGCAACTACCATCCAGGGCTTTAGAGGAGCGGCATTACCCGTCATACAGATTATGGCGCCGCCCCTGCCCCTGAAGATGTTGTAATGAGGGACACAATTGCACCACCTGCACACTGCACCCTGCACATTGTATATAGTGCACGGCGAACAACCATCATCACTTTCACCAGTAGCACGCACCACAGCACATCCCTCTCCAGGACAGCGTTTACGCTTTTGGGAGAGTACTTCTTCAAGGTTCAAGGAGGGTTTCGTACTCGTACATTCACTATAGTATATAACAAAAAAAGTACGGGTGATAACACACAACCCTGTGGAGCGCCTATATTGGTTACCATTACTTTGTTGAGACTGGTGATTTCCAGCATTGAATGGTTGGATCCTGGAACTAAGGAAATTTTGGATACCGAGGATAAGTCTAGGGTTTACGTTCATCTCTGTCAGCATGCGTACTAAACAATGAGATGCAATGGAAAATCGAAAAATCTACAAAAAGTGATCGGATGTAAGACTTGGCGTGATCAAGGTGTTCATATACCCTATGAAGATAAACAAGGGTAGGATATTCGACACTTCTCTTTGAACGGTACGCAAACTGATATGGAACCAACAAATCACTCGTCTCTTTTAACAATTCAGTGAGAAATAACCTTTCAACGCATTTCATGATAGTGGATGTCAATGCTACGGGACAGAAATCATTTGGTTCCTGAACTTTGTTTCCTTTAGAAATGGGTATAATTGTTGTAGATGTTTTCCACAGTATGGGGATATCTCCAGTGTCCAAACAGATTTGAAAAATATTGCTCAACAACGGGGCTAGCTGTTGGTAACAAAACTATAAGGACCCTAGCTAGGCAATTACATGTACTAATTTCATCCGGAGCAGGTGCCTTATTTACTTTCACCCTTCCTAGTCCTTTTCGAACATCTTCCTCACTGACACAAATCCTATTACTATCACTTAAGCTGCGAAATCAGGTTTTCCGAATAACATGTCAACTCGTCATTTTCCTTTTGAAAATCGTGTGCTTCAAATATACCATAAAAATTATGCAAATCTTAATGAACATTGATCTCGTTCTTTTAATTATTGATAATTATTTATCTATACCTACTGTCGGCCTGCATCAGACAACTAGGTTTTCCCAGCGGGCGTGTTAACTCTATACGTACATGTCTTTTAAAATGTCCATAATTCGCGAGCAAAATATCACGAAAACAAATTTAGCAATTCCGTGTATAGCTATAACACTCTCATGGAGGGGGCTGGTAGGAGGGCAGCTCAACGGTTATTTTCTTTTTTCAAACTGAGCACTCTTAAATATGTCTATCGCGGAGTATTTGTATTCCAATTACCCTAAATTATAACTCCGTTGAAGTTATTTTTACCCCAAGACCCTCATTTTCAATATCGCGGTTCGGGCAAAATGACGCAGGTATTCATTTAATATTTATTTATTTATTTCTGATATTTAGACAGGGTGACTCATTATCACCAATAATGGTGGTCTTCCATTAGGCTCTGTTAAACATAATAAGGAATAATAGCCTCAAAAAATATATTATAATAATAACACTAACAAAATCATGAACATCTGTAAATGATAACTGCTCTCCCCTCCCAGATTAATGAGACACACGTACACATTGCGACCTGCTTGTTGATGTTAAATAAACATTCCGGACTTTAAACCTATTGTTTTTAAAGAACATATGTTGTATGTACACGTTTTGAACCAGGTAATTTGCATGATAACTGGTCTAAATATTCAATTCAAGGTTTATTAAAAACACGTGTCGCAGCCCAATGGCTGAATATGTCATATCATATGTACAATTAAAAGACTCATTTCATATTTCAAACATAAAATACAGTTACAATTTATTTTTCAATGAACAATGAATATAATGCTATCCTTAAAAAGAGCGTATAAATATATACGCAAGAGCTAGTTAAACATGGAGCTACTGGACCCGTAGTCGTATCTCATCAATAAAGTCAAAGGCTAATGAATCAAAAGAAATACACATAGAAGTACATGTATATCACCACAACGTTCTTTTTTAAGGATCGGGGTCCATACTCATACAACCTTAGTTATTACCTTACTAAGCTAGTTGTCAACTAATTACATATGCTTTAGTACTTTGACAACTAGGTTTAGTAAAGTTGTGTTAACATGGAGAATAGCCCCTCGTGGGGCGAATATGGCTCGTCTCATTCCCACAAATTAATTAGGCATCCCACAAGATTCTCTAGTGTACGGTACATGTTCTTTTAAAGTCCCAAAAAGGCCCTCTATAATTACACAAACCTATAGTTAAACTTTTAATGAAAATTCAATCCTGATGATGGACTAGAGTCTAAATAACGAAGTACATATATACCAAAGCGCCTCATATCAGTTGTCACGTTTAGCACTTTAGAGGTACATGTTATGCATATATATATTTATTTAACTAGGTTATTCGATATTTGTCATAATTATTGTCATAATCATCAGCAATAAAAGCAAGTTAGGAATAATATAGTTGGTTCAAACATGAATGTATATTCATGAGAATGCAGAAAACGATTATTGATCACTTAAAGATACTATGTCCCACTTGCAGGCCAAAAAATGAAAAGGTTAAATTCCAACGGTATTTGAAAGATGATACTTATTTAGAACTTCCTCAAAACGAAAGGGTTTAAAAATGCCTTTTGTGGGAAAATAACGAGTTAGTTGTCGAATCGACTTTAGTGATTGCAATCCATTTAGTAATAGTCTGATTTTCAGACCCTTGTACTGAATGGTCGTACTTTTTGTGCTACGCAAAGATTCAATCGGTTTAATTTTGGTCATTACAAGAAGTGGGTTATTGATGTAGACAAATGCTCGTGTACCCTTTACAGCTCATTTTATGTATGTTATCACCAAAGAAAAAAAGAAGTCAGTCAGTCACTCAATAGTTTCTGACAGTGACGTCTAAAAAGTAAACGGGTTTTCTTGCATAATTTGAATACTAGGACATTGTAATGTTTAAATTTCACAGATAGGACATACGTGACATATTCATAATATTCCTGCAAAGTTCTACATAATTTGATGTTGGCTGCAAATGGGACATGGTACATTTAAGTAGTATACGAATGTCAGTTTACTTCCAATTAAAGCAGTATTTTTATCCACATTACCATAAGATAAACAGTCTGGTAGCATTCCGTAGCAAAGTATATTAAGTATTAAATAGGTGTAAAATAATAATGGATCAACGAGAGAACAAGACCTCCCAGAGTAACGGTTATCATGCATCAGATTTTCACCAGTTAATTAAAAAGAGCACTGGGTGTAACAATTGTAGGAGAAGACACTTCTCGTTCTTCGTAGTGTATTAAGAACCGAAATATTTGTTTTCGATATCAATTTATTCTGCTTACAGATAAATACATCGGTGAGCTACCACCATTTCACATCGCAACGGAGCAACTGAATTATTGAGATCAAGGCCCCAAAATGGAGACAACTGTGAATCGTATGACTGCCAAACTGGAAAGAATTCTTGGATTTCTAGATCGGGATGTGCCTCCAGCGAGCAGGGCTTTTGAAGTCAAGTTGGTGATCTTTGCTGGGCTGACCTACAACGTACTGCAGATGGTCTCGCAGATTTTACTTGGATTGCTGACATATATACTCTCTCTAATCTCGTTTATACTTTATTTCTTAGGCCAGTGCGTTGTGATTCTTATTCTGACTCCATTGTCATGGCTCCTTTATCCTTTCTACTGGGTTTTTTCGTGGTGGGACGCCGATGAAACTTGCCCTGCCATTTACACAGAATCTGACTTGGGTGACTTGTATGAGCGAATCAACAATATGGAAAGTTCACTGAACTCTCAATGGAAAATCATTGTCATTTTTCTTATCATGGGATTCATTACCGCTTTTGTAGTCATCTGCATTTTAACCGATATCAATCTAAAGTTGAATACCTTAAAAGAAAAACTTACTAGCAGTAGTCGTACATCTAATCCTGACGAAAATCTATGCACCATTTGTTTAGATCAGAGGCAGAACTGCGTCTTTCTTCCCTGTCGCCACTTTTTTACGTGCGACAGATGCGCAAGAGAAATTCGCACGACGGGGGATGGCCTTTGTCCCGTGTGTCGCAGAAGAATCTCGGAGTTGATTACTGTATTCCATTGATTCATCTCCATTGGATTTTGATGAGTTGGCAGCAGGTTACCTCTTCGTGCAAAGTATGAGGAGGCTGATGGTGATATTTTCTACAAATTACACTTCCAATGAGAGATGAAATGTTATCAAAAACATATTAAGAGAGAGGGGGAACCAACGGAATGGGGCTAACGTCGTTGGACATAGTGTCCCATCCGGTACTTTGTGAGCTTCCGAAATGCGCCCATTCAAATCGTTAAGTCTGATTGCCCCAATACCCAGAGGAAGGCGTAAACTTGATTTAGTTTCAAGTTTTGATCAAAATTCTTCTACCAGAAGACAGGGAGGCACAGAGCAATATACCAGAATGCGGTTCGCTATTTAAAAGAAAGGGGTAGCTTAAGGAAGGTCACTATGTGAATAGACCTCACATTATCTGAAAAAAAATCCGATTCGTTTGTTCCAAAATGTTGTTATATGGGCGGATGGAGGGTAGGGGGTAAATTTACATTAAATTAAAAATAATGGTAAAATCTTATCATTGTGGAAACTCTGTTTGGGAATTTCTTTTTCTTTCCTAGTATCTTGTTTATATGTTTATTTATTTGTTTATTTCATGATGTATGTCATAAAATTTAAGACATCTCCTATAAAAGTATATGTACTATGACAATATAATGAATATTTTCTTTTCAACTGGAGTATATTTTCTATCGGTATCTTGCCTTACGATTTGGACAGATTTTAAATGATGGTGATGTCTTGTTTCACAACAATAGAACGGAAGCACATGACTCTATCTGCTTTGTTTATATTTCATTTCTATGAGCCATGAAATAGGACATTAAATTGAGTTGACTCCTTGAAAGTCTATGTGATGGTGTATAGAATGCAAATGTTCAATGAAGTTGACATTTAAATTGATATTTATAGGCTTGTATTAATAAAATATCCAAAGATGTTTTATTTTCAATTAATCGTAGAATAATTGAGGAAAAATAACAATTTTATTCAAAAAAATAACATTTGTCTATGTGATAGTGTTTTTGGTATAACGCATTTTTTCTTATGCTACGTTTACACTATGTTCCCGGCGGCCACGACAGCCCCGTTTGCCCGAAACGTAGAGCGCCGTTGGATTATTGCCATTTTCCCCTCTGTATTCAAGTTTTCTCACGGTCTTTCACGGTATCCGTGACCGGCCGCGGGATGGAAAGGGGCTGCTGTCCTGGAGGCTCCAAGGCGCACTACGGTTCGGCCCGCGGTCTACCACGGATGCCAGTGCGTTACCTCCCGGCCCGTCACGTTCTGATGGGGACCCTCACGTTTCTCACATTCTGATCAAGGTCTGACACGTTTTTCACGTTCTGCCAAGGCTTTCTACGGATGAAACGTAGACGCCGGGCAGCTTTAGAGCACGTCTGTGCCCACGGTATAAAAAGAAGGCCTCCCAAGCAATAACAATCATTGTATCCTGTGACACCGCGCGGTGTGTCAGAGCGTAGTAGAACGCAACGCGCCGTAGTACGCCGGGCCCGTAAACCGTCCCACTACGGACCGCCTACAAGTTTTGTTACGACCTAATACGTACCGTCACGTTTTGTTGCGTTCACCCCGTTTTACTACGGCCTACTAGGTTTCTCATCCGCACCTTGAATGCCGTGGCAAATTTGTTGACAGTTTAAAAATCTGGCCCGGCATCCACGGCAATCACGGCCTGTCACGGTTACCCATTCCGTCCCCCGCGTTGTCTTACGTCCATCCCGTTTTGTACACGCTGGCCTGAAACGTGATTGCCGTAGCCACCGGGAACATAGTGTGAACGTAGCATTAGACTTAAAATGCAAATGTTCAATGAAGTTAACATTTAAATTTGATATTTACAGGCTTGTATTAATAAAATGTCAATAGATATTTTATTTTCCAAATATATCCAAAGATATTTTATTTTCAATTAATCGTAGAATATTGGAGGAAAATAAACATTTTATTATATAAAATAAACATATACATGTATCATGTCTTTTTCTTTTTTTTGTCTAAACTTTATTTGGTCACTTTATGATAACTTGTACACAGTCACGTCGACTCCAAACCGACCGACTTTTTGGCCATTTGTTGTAATTTACATCTCAATGTGTTGTTGGCTTGGTGTGGGTCTCATTCGTGTGACTGGGGTATTTCTGACATTCTCACTATTCAATCACGTCAATTTACCACTCAAGACATGGGCTATAACGATGAGGGTGCTGGACCCCCACACACACACACATAAACACACAATTTGTTCCCAAACAAACCACATTTTGTTTTGTATATACCAGCAGTCATTCGGCTGTAGGATGCTGTAGAACGCATAGTTTCAGTATTCAACAATTTTATTGTAGCTCGGTTGCTTCGCTCACACTAACCTGTAAAGCACTGCATTATTAGTCTTGTGATTCATTAATAATTATGTATGATCAATACACAGGCCACAGTTTGATCGTTTAAAATACAAATTTCATTGGGGCCTACCACACTAAGAAACACAGAGACTGATGCTGATAGTTGAGCAATATTTCCCCAGTGGAATCTAAAGCTGGAACGTCACCCTGGAAATTCTGTGGGTATTGGGGCGGGGGTCATCTATACCAGCGTGCTATCTCCGAAATGCATGTAGTCTCTTTAGAAATCGCTAAAGAGTATTGAATGTATTATTTAAAGTTGCCTAACCCCACTGAGAGAAAGATGGAGGAGATTTAAATTTGTAAGTTTGGTCAAAAGTTTTCTAACAATTCAGAATTCAATGTTTCTTGCTCGGCACTGCGCTCAATCCTCGCCAAAGAAATGTTTGTCATAGGGCGTCGCTAGAATGCAAAGTTGTCCTTCCACATTTAGTCGCTATCAATACGTTTATGGTCGTTTGAATGTTGCGTTCCCTGGTCCCCCAAAAAAAAAATAAAAAAAAAAATGGGGAGAATATCGACGGCCTTCCATGCAACAGAAGCCGCCATCGGAGTTATTCCAGAACCGAGCCCGTTTAGCCCCTGCACTTTCAAAAACACTTCACGGCCCCTTCAATAATGCCATAGTAATTGATTTATCATGATATCGGAATGCTAAGATAATATTAGATATTGTGCCACACAGGTAGTTCATTATTAAGGGAATTTGAAATCATGTGCACCTTTTAAATTTGATCTAACAAAACTATAACTGCTTCGAACTTCCCAGAAATTGCCCTTATACTCAGTTTGCTGGGTTCAGAAACTGACATTTCTATCCCCCAAAATAGTGTAATTTGTTCGCGAACGTATGTGAGGGGCCAAAGTCCTCATAATATACACTTCTGTAATTGAAAGTGGCAATGACATTTTTTTTTACATGAACTAACCACTAATACAGGCCGTCATGTAACATAATAATGTATCCGCTAGAGGACTAGACTAGACCTCCCTGAGTAACGATTATCATGCATCAAATTTTCACCAGTTAATTAAAAAGAGCACATGGTGTAAAAAGTGTAGGAGTTGACACTCCTCCTTCTTCGTAGTGTATTCTGAACCGAAATATTTGCTTTCATTATCAATATATTCTGCTTACAGATAAATCCATCGGTGAGCTTCCACCATTTCGCCTCGCAACGGAGCAACTGAATTATTAAGATCAAGACCCCAAAATGGAGACAACTGTGAATCGTTTGACTGCAACTCTGGAAAGAACTCTTGAATTTCTAGATCGGGATGTGCCTCCAGCGAGCAGGACTTTTGAAGTTAAGTTGGTGATCTTTGCTGGGCTGACCTACAACGTCCTGCAGATGGTCTCGCAGATATTATTTGGATAGCTGACATATATGGTCTATGCAATCTCGTTGTTACTTTATTTCTTAAGCCAGTGCGTTGTGATTCTAGTTCTGACTCCGTTGTCATGGTTCCTTTATCCTTTCTACTGGGTTTTTCCGTGGTGGGACGCCGATGAAACTTGCCCTGCCATTTACACAGAATCTGACTTGGGTGACTTGTATGAGCGAATCAACAATATAGAAAGTTCACTGAACTCTCGATGGAAAATCATTGTCATTTTTCTTATCATGGGATTCATTATCGCTCTTGTATTCAGCTGCATTTAACCACTATCAATCTAAAGTTAAATGCCTTAAAAGAAAAACTTACTAGCAGTAGTCGTACATCTAATCCTGATGAAAATCTATGTACCTTTTGTTTAGATCAGAGGCAGAAATGCGTCTTTCTTCCCTGTCGCCACTTTTTTACGTGAGAGAGACAGGGGCGGATCCAGCCGGCGGCAAGAGAGGGGGCGAAAATTTGAAAATCGTGCCGGTCGATTTTTCGCTCAGTGGGGGGATAGTGAGCACTCATTTTTTTTTCTCAACGGGGAGTGCAATTTTTCAACCACTCCTTGGGCGCCGGGGAGGGCCCAACTTCTTTTTTACAAAAGGGTGTTTTTCCTGCCCCGGCCCCCTCCCTGGATCCGCCACTGGAGAGAGATGCGCAATAGAAGTTCGAACAACGGGGGATGGCCTTTGTTCCGTGTGTCAGTGGCGGATCCAGGGGGGGCCCGGGGGGCCGGGCCCTCCCTAGAAAAAAACAGGTAAAAACACCCTTTTTTTGCGAAAAAAGAAGTTGGGCCCTCCTGGCGCTCAAGGGGGTGGCGGTGGAAAAAAATAACCCTTCCTGTAGGGAATTTTTCGGGTGCCAAAAAAATTGTGCTCACTACCCCTGGCGCCCAAGGGGTGGTGGAAAAAATTTTTCGGGTGCCAAAATTTTTTTTTGTGCTCACTCCCCCACTGAGCGAAAAATCGACCGGCACGATTTTCAAATTGTTGCACTAAGTGGGCCCCTTTTTAGGCCCCCTCCCTTGCCGCCGGCTGGATCCGCCCCTGCCGTGTGTCGCAGTAGAATCTCGGAGTTGATGACTGTATTCCATTGATTCATCTCCATTGGATTTTGATGACTTGGCAGCAGGTTACCTCTTCATGCAAAGTATGAGGAGGCTGATGGTGATATTTTCTACAAATTACACTTCCAATGAGAGATGAAATGTTATCAAAAACAAATTAAGGGAGAGGGGGAACCAACGGAATGGGGCTAACGTCGTTGGGCATAGTGTCCCATCCGGTACTTTCTGAGCTTCCAAAATGCGCCCATTCAAATCATTAAATCTGATTGCCCCAATACACTATTAAAGGCCTAAACTTGATTTAGTTTCAAGTTTTGATCAAAACTTTTCCACCAGAAAACGTACAGGGAGGCACGGCAGAGCAATATACCAGAATGTGGTTCGCTATTTTTAAAACATTTTAAAAAAGGAGAAAAATAAAGCTTTCGGAAGGTCACCATGTGAATGGGCCTCACATCATCTGAAAAATTCTGATTCGTTTATTCCAAAATGTTGTTATAAGGGCGGTTGGAGGGGGGCGGGCGATAATTCTCCATGAAATGAAAAACATAATGGCAAAATTTTAGCAATCAATATGTCAAAACCCCGACAAATCTATTTTTATTTTGCCATGTGATTTTGGAATTATCAAGTGACTTTTTAAAGTATACTGTATAGTCTGGACGGCAAGCATACATTTAGTCGTTTTAATTTGTTTATCTTTCTTCATTTTGTAACAAAGACCTTTGTGAAGCTTATGCTTGTTTAATGTACTATTATGATGATGATGGTGATCATTGGCGTAGCTACGCCGAGGCAGGGGCGTCAATCCTTTTTTAAATGTGGGGGTAGGACCTTTGCGTAGGACACAATGGCGTAACTTATGAAGTGGCGCATCAGCCCACGTTCCGCGCCCGAACAGACAGGGGGTGTCTAAGGGGTATGTAGCCCCCTCAGAAGTTGAAAAAAAAAATGAATTTTCAAACTCATTTGGCGTGATTTGGTGCATACTTTCTAGTAATATTTGACTGAAAATCATTGCTTAGATTCCAATGGATTTTTTTTCCTGAAAGAGGAATATCTTATGTCACTATTTTAAAGACTCGGAGACATGTTTGCTTTACAAGCTTTATTATTGTCATTATTATTTATAATGATTCCATGGAGTATCTTGATAAAAACAGTTAGGTGTAAAATTAGTTACTACATGTACCTGTCTTGTTATTCATTATAACTAACGTAACGTTTTGGTACACTGTTTCGGTATATTTTAAGATATTTGTTTCATCACTTTCGTTAAATATTAAGTGTCCATCCATTGTGACACTGTGTAAGACAAAACCAAAAAGGCAACTTGTAAGTCATGGCTGTAATTTGTAAAAATGAAACTATATAAAACATTATATAAAGTATAAATAAAATGGATGTAAGTGAGTAATAAGTGACCATCTAGATATCGAATATCATGATAACCCTGAAAAATGTCACAATAATATACAAGGTAACATTCTATTTACCATACCGGTTAGTATGATAACATTCTATTTATCATTAATTAAATGTCTACAAATGCTCAGTCCACCTCATATTAACGAATAACGATAAAGAAAAAACATCTTCAGTTTACACATCTTCACTTGAAATAGAGAGAAAGAGTATGACATATTTCCTGTTTTATCATGTTTTATACTTGAAATCTCGGAGTTTGTGGTAGACAATGTTTAACCAGAGTGGCTAGAATACTATGGTTTAACAGCTACTGAACACCATTTTGTAGCAAGCTCAAAACATTCGGTCAGAAATAACTCGGGAGTTGCGGGCTATACGATTCGAGAGCATAGTTTGTCATGTTTGTTAGCAATCCTTACCATAACACCTGATTTAATTTTATTTTGAAAAAGTGAATTCAAACTGAAGTTATATTTAAATATAATCCCTTTACTTACATATTTAAATATAGATACTGATCATCATGTAATACTAGTAATAATTGATGTATTCATAACATTTGAGATTTCTTCTCATCAGTATATTACCGAACATGTTTGTTAAAAAAAAAACACACACAGATAAATAAATCGAGGCTTCTTTTAAAGTTCAACGGCTTTGACCTATGGCAGTGACAACTCGAGATATTAATGCTGAATTGTAATTCGGATCATTTCTATCCTAATCTACAAATGAAATACAATTGTAGGTAATGATTATGCATTTCAAAATGTTTTCTGTGTTATCGTTTTAATTTTTCAAATAAAATATATACTTAAAATGTCAGTGCATTAATTGCAATATCCAGGGTGTATGTGGAGGATGTTCCAGATATGTTCCCTCAAACGGAGTTCGAAATATTTTCAAACCTCAATCGCCCAACGTCTTTGTGCTGAAATTCATCGTTCAAGTACATCCCGGAAATGGCAAAATTACGTTAGAGCGCTCAGCGTATATAGATTGGGAGGGTCGGCGTTCATAATGTAGTAGGAGATAGCATGCATTTTAGTCCACACGCAGGCGCGTAGCCAGGGGGGGTGGGGCTTTCCCCCACCCAAAACGCCGGCCAAAGAGAGAGCGAGAGAGAGAGAGAGAGAGAAGAGAAAAAAGTAAGACGACGTACATGTAGGAAGGAAAATGAGCAGACAAAGAAACATTTCTAAAAATTCAGACAAGGATTAAGAGTCGAGAACGGTACAACGAATCGTCTTCTTTCTCTAATAATTTAATGAAACGTCAAAGCTTCCGAGCTTCGCGCGGGAGGGGCAAAACTGAATTCAGACAAGGATTAAGAGTTGAGAACGGTACAACAAATCGTCTTCTTTCTCTAATAATTCAATGAAACGTCAAAGCTCCCGCTCTTCGCGAGGGAGGAGGGAAACTCCCCCCTCCCTGCATCCACCCAAGCACCCACCCCCTAGGGAGCGCGCTTCGCGCGCTCTGTAAGTGGTTCGCACCAACCCCTCCCTAAAATAAAATCCTAGCTACGCGCTTGTCCACTATAGTCCGGCTTTTACACTAAAGTATTAATGGACACTCGACTCTGCACGCAACACTTTGGTTAGGCCATGGTTAGGCCTATTACGTTAATTCCGTTATTGTCTATATTATGGAAGCCCGATACTATATGACTGGGACTATCTCCTTTGACACTGGGGTCAAAATCATCTCAAAATTTGATATAGATAACATTTCCACTGACAGTGACATTAAGCTAAACTGCTTCCTGAGAAGGGATTGGTAGTGACGCCACCAAGGCGTCTCTAGTCTAGATGCACGAATGTGTTGTCCGCGCCGAGCGGGTCGCGCGAGTAAACAAGACGCGATAATAATAACGCGAGCGCGCATAGACGGACACCTTTTACGTCACTACCAATCTTTTCTCAGCAAGCAGTTTATATTACGACTGAGTTATAAAAATATACTAGTTAAAAACGATTGATTTTCAGTAAAATGAAAACAAAAAAGTAAATAATACCAAATTGCACAAATTGCATTTTTAGTTTCTCAGACCGTCTGGTCCTGCAGGACTAGTTATAGGTGGAGTTCAAAATTATTATGCGCTTTATTTAAAATCCAACAAGTAATACGACTTGCCCTCGCATTATACAAAACATGATAAAGGTGTGTTCCACGGGCAACGGGACACAGAGTTTGGTCTTACACAGTGCAAAACTTGAGCTTCATGATTAAGGAGGTCAAAAACACGGGGGACATTTGATATTGTGTCCCCTATGATTGACGCCCATGCGCCGGGGGGGGGGGCACGTATCATAGAATATTTTAGGAAAATAAACATTATACTTTAAAAAAATAATCATATATCCTTTTTTTTCTCCAGTTGTTTAGTCACTTTGTGTAAGCTTGTACACAGTTACACCGACTCCAAACCGACCGACTTTCTGGCCATTTTTTGTTGTTATAATATGTTGTTGGTTTGGTGTCGGAATTCTAAGATAGTATTAGATATTGTGCCATACAGCCATTTCAATAATTAATTAATACGTATATTCTCCATAATCATGTGCACCTTTTAAATTTGATCTAATAAAACTATAACTACATCGAACTTCCCAAAAATTGCCTTTATATTCTCGGTTTGGTGGGTTCAGAAACTGACATTTCTATTCTTGGCTTTTGGCAGCCAAGCGTTCAAAGCGTTTTTGTAATTGGTTCACGAAAGTATGTGAAGGGTCAAAGTCCTCATATATATAGTCCATCATTGTAAGTGCTATCACTTTCTTTTTACATGAACTAACCACTGAGGAATATAGTTGACCCAACAGAGTCATTGCATACCTCCAAAGTTTGCACAAAGACCAGTTGATTCTTCCAGTAGAGGTGAGTAATACAAAAATATGCACATCTTACTGAAAATTGATGTCGTGCTTTTAATTATTGATAATTATCTACCAATCTTTGGTCGTCTACTGCCGGCCTTCATCAGACAATTTGTGTGGTAGGGTCCATGATCAGAGAACTGGGTTTTCCCCGCGGGTTTGTTTACTCTATATACAGACATCATGATGGCTTTACATTGATTTCAAAATGTTCATAAATGGCGAGCAAATTATCATGAAACCAGGAAGACTTGTATTTGATACTTACTTTACGATAATAGCGATTAGTGTAAAAAGGAGTTCACTAAATTCAGCGAATGCCGTGCATTCGCCTTCGTATACTTTACTAATTGCTATTATCGTCAAGTTAGTATCAAATTGGCAACGCACAAAACAGTTTTACGTGTATACCGCGTGTCTTTGCATTTCAACCGGAACTAACATCGCAAATATCAGTTCAGTTCAGTTTATTAAAAAACACCAGACATAGCAATCATGACGTACAAACATGATCCAAATTGGGTTCCCAAAAAGCTATGCTTGTGAGTGGGGCCCCTGGGAAAGATGGACCCCGGCCTCGATCCCGGCGTATCGGCAAAGAGACCAACGTGTTTCAAGGATCTGCGCAATTCAAAAGATAAAGATAGTAGGATATGATCATGGATACGATGCAGTCTCACGCGCGCAGAGCCCCTAAAACAAGCAGGTCCCAGAGTCCGCCAAACGAGATCGAAAAGTTCATTCACAAAAAAACATGATAATGTACAAAACTAATTACATGTACAAGGAAATGGCACGGTTATGTAACTATAAAAACATATTTACAAGCAAAAAAGCATGATAAAAAAAACATGATAAAAATCATCACAAAACAAACTTGATAACATACAATAACTGATTACAAGGAAATTGCAAGGTTATATAACTTTAAAACATAATTAGAAGGAAAAAAAGCTGAATCACTGAAAACATCATGAACCCCCCTAACCCTCCCCCAACTGTGAGCGGCTTATCGTGCTGTACGCATCAAATTGTCACATACACATTTTTTTTGTCAATATTTTTTTTTTATTGATTCCAAACAATACAAATCACTCTTAGAAATAAAATACAATTGTTTTTTCTTAACATAATTTCAAAACATTTTCATAACATAAATTGTACGATTGATGAAAACAAAAATGAAATCAATTGTAACATAAAACAAATGACCCCATCCAACCAAACACACTACTAACCCCCTCCCTCCCCACCATGCGACACACACACCATCCGACCATACTTTCACCCATACACGCACACTGTTCCTAGCCCCCTCAGAGTACCCCAAATCGGAGCGACAGAAAAACAGAAACATCTATTTACAAACAAAACAAAACAAATTAACAAAAAATCATTTAAACGAGGCTACAATAGCCACAATAGCCCATTTCTAAAAGTTCATGAAAACTTCACTTGTTCCTACTTTTGTAAATGTAAGGCCAATTTGCCTGCCCTCCCTGCAATACTCTTTTCTTCTTCCCTAAATTCCAACAGTTCTTTTTGAAACTCCCCCAAAGACAATATTACGGACTTACCCCTGCATCTATATATCCAATATTTCATTGCAAAAATAATTGTATTAAATATCTTTATTCGTGGGGAATTACCGGACAACCCTAAATGAATATCTATCCAGTCGATAGACCTTAATTCCCTTAGCTCAAACTTAGCTATTACATTCTGCCATAACCTTTGAACCTGTGCACACTTCCAGAACAAGTGTAAATATGTTTCAATCTTTTGCTTACAAAATGAGCACAAGTTATCTACAACAAAGCCGAATCTGAATAAGTGTTCTCTGGTATATATTGCTCCATGAAGCAGTTTATACTAATTTATCTTAGTCTGTTAACAACAGTAACTTTCCTAGGCCTACTAAAAATCTCCCTACATACCTCATTTGAAAAACCAGAAAATTTCCATCCATCATGAATCTTCAAAACAAATAAATGTTGTAACTTCTCTATAAAATAATCATAAACCTTCCTCGATAATACATCTCTGAGGAGCCTCACAGTACTGTTAAACTGCATTAAAATATCATACTCTTTTACATCCACTAAACTCCAGTTATCCTTTTTTCCGCTTCTCAAAATAGCTTCCCCAATATTCCATACATCAACAATTTTGTTTCCTTTTAGCCCCAAATGTTGAAAATGAGATATTGACCGCATGCCATTTTCACCAAAAATATCTTGAATTGAAATTATATTGCGTGTAAACAACTCCTCATCAAAAATCATTTTCTTTTCCAATAAGAAATCTTTATTGTTAAAAATAATTGGATTATTCTTTTCTTCAAAATTCCTACAACCTTCTAACTCTTCCCATGCTTTGATCATTTATAAGTAGAACATAGGTACTTTGAGACTTAATAACCTGGAATCATAGTTACACACAAAAATAAATCTACCCCCTACCATCTTGAAGCAGAAATTCCTCTCTTATTCTGACGTCTAACGCAAAATACACTCCCAAAATCTTAATTTCTTTAACCACATTCCCGAAGGGAAGTATTTCTGATTTGTCTTTGTTTTTCCCCAATTTCATAATACTAGTTTTTTTTCCGCATTAACCCGTAAACCACTTATTTTCTTAAATAACGTATAAATCTCTTTTACTCTTTCTACAGACTCTTTATTCCTAACAAATATTGTCATGTCATCTGCATATAAAACTTGTTTGACTTCAATTCCTCATATATTAACGCCTTTAATAACCTCATCATTCCTCACTACTGTTGCCAATATTTCATTAGCGAGAATAAATAAATATGGCGAGAGTGGATCTCCTTGCCTTACCCCTCGCTTAATATCAAAATAACCAGTAGCAAAACCCCCATTCATAACACAGCTACTTATATTACTGTAAATAGTTTTTACCCACGAACAAAATGAGGGCCCGAACCCAAACTTTTCTAAGACTCTAAAGAGGAAAGTATGAGATACTGAATCGAATGCTTTTTCAAAATCAACCGCAATCAAATAACTACAGGCTTTATCATCTGACTCCTCATTCAAAAAACAGAACATATCATCAATCAAACGTACCGCTTCTCCAATATTACGATTATTCATATAGCCCACCTGGTCTACGTGTATGACTTCCTCAAGTACTCCCTTAATTCTTGTAGCTAACACCTTTGACAAAATTTTGTAATCAACATTTAATGATGTAATCGGCCTATAATTTGTTATGTATCGAGGGTCTTTCCCTTCCTTCTCGATCAAAGTAATAACCCCTTGTTTTTGTGATATGGATAAACTCCCCATGACATAACCTTCATTTAAAGCATCTACCAAAATATTTCCGATACTTAATCAAAACGTAATATCAAATTCAACTGTAAGGCCATCATTGCCATGAGACTTATTTAATTTCATAGCCTTCAATACCTTTAAGCACTCATCTTTTGTTATTTTGCCTTCACATGCTTTCCTTCCATTTTCACTTAATTTTTTAACATCTTTGAAAAACAAATTTGTCGTGTCCTCATTAAAAACACTTAACTTTTCCACATATAAATTTGTATAAAACTTCCTATTCATCGCCAAAATTATGTTCCTATCATATTCAACACATTCATTTTCATCATACAATTCCCTTACCACGGTTTTCTTCTTATTTGACTTTAGCAGTTGCTCGAAATACTCCTTGTTTTTTTCCCTTCCTCGTACCACGCAGCTCGTGACCTTATCTTTATTCCTTCTATAGACTCCACATGCAATTTCTTTAATTGTTTTTTTTTCCTCCGTTTCATCCAACTTCAATGGAAACCTAACTAATTCACTTTCCAGCTTTTTTACTTCATTTTCTAGTCTTTGAATAATCTCTTTCTTTTCTTTTGCCTTTCCTTTCGAAAATTTAATTGCGTATGCCCTCATTTTCATTTTCAAATAATCCCAAAATGACAATTTCTTGTCAAATATATTTTCCCAATCTCTTTTAATCAAATTGATTTCATTTACCATACCTTCCACAAACTTTTTATCTGAACAAAGACTATTATTAAATTTCCAATATGACCTTCCAAGCATATAATTTGTCTTTACAAACTTAACTCCCAGAATGATTCCGGCATGATCAGGAGTGATAGACGGCATTATTTCGCAAGTAGATACAGCTTGTTCCAATTGATTTGAAATAAACCAATAGTCTAACCGACTTTGAACCAGTGGCGTCTTTTGCCTAAACGTGTACTGTTTTAATTCCGGATTATTTTTCCTCCATACGTCATACAAGTCTAATTTTCTCAAAAACATCTCTAAATCCTTTACAAAGGTTGATATAACTACTCTCGTAGCTCCCATGTAATCCATTTTTTCATCAAAAATAACATTAAAGTCTCCTCCTAGAATGATCGAATAATTCAAGGAGTACAAAGTTGAAATACAAGAGTCTATTTTTTCCAAGATAATTTTTTGTTGCTGAATATTTCCTTGTTGGGAAGTATACATTCCCTATTAAGAGCCTCATATCCCAAATTAAACCTTTTAATAAAATAAAACGACCATCCACATCTTTGACTATCTCCTCCACTTTGACAGCTACATTTTTCGCAAATAGAAGAAGAACCCCTCTACTGTGATTTGACCCATGACAAAAGTACATTGGCCCTTCCCAATCCTTTCTCCACGCCAATTCAATATCTGGTAATACACATGCAAACACCCCCCAACACACACACACACACACACACACAGGCTGACTGGCTTATCCTTGCTATCATACTAATAGTTCAAAAAGTAATAGCGGCAATCTATTTCAATCCATCTAACAGATATGATTTACACAAAAGTCAGAATCTAGTAAAGTGGTACTGTCCTTCACGTCTGCGGGTAACTGGTTCCACTCTTTGATTCATGTGATTCGAAAGGAATTCAGTGCAACATTTGTCCTTCCATGAGGTTGATGCACAAGGTTACTTTGATGCGTATTGTAACTATGTATCTGGGAGTTAACGGAAAAAGGGTCTTTTTAACAGGTAAGCCTGAGGACAAAACCTAAGTTTAAACACAAAAATCATACTACTAAATGACACAAGCTCATCAAAAGGCAGCAATTTCATCTCAATGTATAATGGCTTACTAGGCTGTCTGAAGTTAGAGTTGGTTACAAGCCGAATAACTTTCTTTTGCAATATTTTAAGTTTATCAATATAAGTCTTAAAAGTGTTACCCATGCAAGATTGCAATACGTGAGGTAAGGGAGAACAATACTGTTATATAGAATTAATAAATCCTTCTTAGGTAGGATTAACTCCAGAGAGCTCGCACAGGAAAACGATTTAAACAGCGGATTGGGCGACATTATTTCAAAATGTAATTTCAAATTATAATTTCAAGTAGGTGGGACGATGCCAAGAGGAGTCGAAAAACATTGTAAGTCAAAACTGTAATTACTACCTCTTCACATTTTGAAATAATGTCGCCCAATCCGCTGTTTGAATCGTTTTCCTATTCGTGCTCTGGAGCTCAGACGCCTTCGGCGTCGGCGTCGGAGCTCCCTGGAGTTAAGGTAGGATATCTATAACCTACATAATTATGACACCAACACTTCGAGAAATCTTTGTGCATATAGCATCCAAATGGGGATTCCAAGACAAGTACTCGTCTATAATAACACCGAGGAATTTAACATGCTCACTTCGCGCCACACTATGTTCTCCTACCCAGGTGTGAAAAGGGTTACTTATCGCACTTGAAAAGGGGCACTGATGAGAATGAAAAAGGGGCACTTATAATAAAGGAAATCTGCATTTGTTGAAAGAAAAGGGGCACCGATCAGATTTTAATAAGGGCATTTATCAGAGGTGAAGGGGGCACTTATCAAAAGTGAAAAGGGGAACTTCTCGTACCTGAAACGGGGCACGTACTAGAGATTTAAAAAAGGCACTTAAGAAAATGGAAAATGGACACTTATTGCAAAGGAAAATGGGAACTTGTCGAAGGAAAAGGGGCACGTGTAAAAAAAAAGGGGGGGCACTTATCAGAGGTGAAAAGGGGAAGGGGCACTTTTACAAAGTAATAGGGGCACTTTTCAAAGTAAAAGGGGCATTTTCCCATGTAAAAAGGGGCACTTATTCCAAAGTTAAAGGGGCACTTTTCCGATGTAAAAGGGGGCACTGTTGGGGTACTTGAAAAAGTGGGGGCTGTGCCCCCCCCCCCTGGGAGGGCCGCCTCTGCTCCTACCTCTAGAAGATCAACATTGTTAGGAATTCTTTTACCCCTGGATCTGAAAATAACACAATTTGTCTTTTGAATGTTTAGCAACAACTTATTACAGCAAAACCATGCAAACAATTTTTTGATTTCATCATTTGCAATTGCCAGATGTGTGCGTCGACCATTAGGCCTTGTGCATAATTAGCCGAACCAGCGGCTTGCTGATTGGTCGAGCACCGTGTGCGTCGGCCAATAGGCCTTGTGCGTTATTGTTTCCAATTATCGATCGAATTTTTGACCGTCGCGCCGGTCCTACCGTAGAGAATAAAACACCCTTGCTTACATTAGTTTTTATCACCTGACGAAGTGTTGCAGCGGCGCACGAAACGTCGAGATCTTTTAGATTCCTTATTGACCACATTGCGAGACAAACGAATATCACTAGCGATATTATTTTCGATATATAGTGCTGTTAGCTTATTAGCATATTCCTATTCATGTGCTTCCTTCTTTTTGTCCAGCACAGCCTTGGGCTTCCTGCAAGTTTTGAATTCTAATCCCTGTAGTGACTTGAACCCTTGATCCCCAGATGCTCGATTCTCACATGTTCATATAGACCTCGTGGGTCCACTCCCTCCTTCTGAAGGTAATAGCTATCTCTTGACTTGTGTAGATCGCTTTACCAGATGGCCAGTAGCTATTCCGATCCCGGACATTACTGCCGAGACGGTAGCACAGACTTTGTGGCCAGCTGGGTGGCGAATTTTGGCACACCGGCAACAATCACTACAGACAGGGAAGACAGTTCGAGTCCGCCCTTTCCTCGCCCTCACCAACCTACTCGGCACTACTCGTATTCGGACGACTTCATATCATCCAGCCTCGAATGGGTTAGTAGAACGCCTACATCGCCAGCTCAAAGCTTCGATCAAGACATATAACACTGTACGCTGGACTGAAGTGTTGCCCCTTGTACTATTGGGGATACGCACAGCTGTCAAGTCCGACATTGGATGCTCCTCAGCTGAATTGGTGTTTGGGACAAGCATTAGATTGCCTGCCCAATTCGTAGAACCAACGAAGCCAGACACAGACATTGATCCAGCGAACTATGTACATAGACTGAAAGAGCTGATGAGTAAGCTACGCCCCACCCCTCCTCGCAGACAACGACATGCTGGTACCCAGGTTCATCCTGACCTTCATTCTGCTAGCCATGTATTTCTACGCCAAGATGCAGTCAGGAAACCCCTAGAGCCGCCCTACAGAGGTCCATTCCCAGTTCTCCGCCGTACTGACAAGTTTTTCTCCATTGACATTAATGGTAAGCGTGAGAACGTCAGTGTGGAACGTTTAAAGCCTGCATTCTTAGAGGATTGCGCAACTCCGGAGATCGCACCTCCACACGACGACGTCCCGTCATCATCGACCATGGTTCGACCTCCACGCAAAGATCCCCCGTCATCGTTGACCGCAGATCGACTGCCAAGCTCTGCATCTACCCCGCCTGCCGAGCCGCGAACGACGCGATCCGGCCGGCATGTCAGGTGGCCAGCACGCTACGTGGAATCTTTTGAGTATGGATGAAAACAATTATATTGACATTTTGGATTCAAGCTTATTGCGATTGGTGCAACATCGTCTCACATGTATTGGCCGTAAATATATTTCTTCTACATGTATTTTGGACAGTAACATTTCATCGATTGCTGCTCTTTCTATCTCGCATCACTCTAGGGGGGTGCTAGATGTAGTGACTTGAACTTTTCTAAGGTCACAAATGTTTATCAACATTGTAAATACTCAGCATTTTAAGCATACCTTTCGTTAGTACTTTCCGTTCAGCCAGCTTCAATAACAATAACAATCTACAGCTGCACATTCTAAACATTCTCTTAGTTAATTTCATCCGTGGAACCACCCAGCTGTTTTTTGAACCAGACTATATCACTACGCCCAACCCCCCAATCTTGCCCACTGTTCCTTATTAATTAAACCCCTTAAAACGAAGTAGGTAATAAACACTCCTTTTGTATCCCCTTAACCCCCTTCCTGGACCCCTCCCCACCCCTAGCCCCTAATCTTCCAGGCTACATGACTATGCCTTCCCTCTTTTCATCACCCTTAAACAATACTGCCCTCTGTTCATTAATAATAAAACCCCTTAAAACAAGTAGGTAATATACACTCCTTTATATCCCCTTACCCCCGACCCCCCCCCTCCCGAGCCCCTAATCATCCAGACTACATCACTACGCCCAACCCCCCAATCTTGCCCACTGTTCCTTATTAATTAAACCCCTTAAAACGAAGTAGGTAATAAACACTCCTTTTTTATCCCCTTAACGCCCCTTCCCGGACACCTCCCCCACCACCCCCACCACTCTAGCCCCTAATCATCCAGGCTACATGACTATGCCGTCCCTCTTTTCATCACCCTTAAACAATACTGCCCTCTGTTCATTAATAATAAAAAACCCTTAGATTCAATAACCAGTGTGTCACTTTAAAATCCGCCTGTGCGCGCCCATGTGCACGGCCGTATGACACAACGTATGTATTATATGCATGTAGAGCTGTTAACTGAAGTTAGAAACCCAAAATATTAAAACACACTAAAGTATAGGATAACCGAACTCGCCCATGTGCACGGCCGTATGACACAACGTATGTATTATATGCATGTAGAGCTGTTAACTGAAGTTAGAAACCCAAAATAATAAAACACACTAAAGTATAGGATAACCGAACTTTCAACTTTGTTTGGGTGACATTTCCGAGCATCCGAATGCTTCCGAAGACGTTGCTTCCAAGACCTATGATGCCGAAGATGACGTTCTGTGTGACGTCACAGGTCTACTAAATAAAATAATAAAATTCACTTTTTGGCTCAGATATATACTGTTTCGTATGTTTTTCAGCGTTTTAACCCTCTTGAAACCATTCTAAGGCGTTCCATGCGATACAATGTCAAAATGTTGGCTACAACATACATATCTGGGGCATTTTAGGTCATTACCTGGTATTTTACTACGAAAGTAATTAAGAGTGTTCCGTTAAAGCCCTAGTCGTGTGGTGCGCCACCTACCGGTGGTTCCGGGAACATTGCGTCCAGCAACAAGAGTGTTATTTTAGTTACTCCAATCGGACCGCACCTTATTGTTTTAATAAGCCAATCACCACACCTTTAGCACACATGGAAAAGTCTCCACACACAAATTTTACTGACTCCTCCATTTTCAGTTTCGGACATTCGGACGTGCTTTTATAGGAAGAGTCTTGACTTTACAACAAGCGTTATTTCGTCGGTTTCACTTTTAATAGAGAATTTTCATCAACATCGTTCTTTTGAGGACTCTATCGCAATTCAGATTTATGTCTTCTAGTTTATTTCGGGAAAGTGCAATATTGAACTGTAAGGCTTGTGTGCCTTCTTCCTTCGCGTTCGCTAGCTAGCTAGTCGCGCTCCACGTGTATATTTCATCACCTCGCTACTCGCACTATTCCCCCTCTGCCTGCTTCCATTCCTGTTTCGTCCTCCACTCGCAATATCAGCTCAGAAGATTAAAGTAACGGTAAGAATATTCATTTTGTTTTATCGGCCACATATATTCCTACATCCCTATTAATATTAGGGTGATTCAGATAGTTTTCTTGCAAATTTGTATTGTTAACATGTGAAGGCAATATTTTAGTAGCTTGGGTGTTGATTGAAATTCCTTATACGGGAGGAACCCTAGTTAGAATTAATATTGGGCACTTGAAGCTTAGGATCTGGAGAATGTCTTAGAGCAGCTAGCCGCCGCAGCTAGCCGCAGCAGCTAGCCTGCTAGGGGTTTGGTGGCTTCAGCTAGGCCGACAGAGTCGGGCGACGGCAGCATGTTTGGACTGCACCTTTTGAAACTGGGCGTGGCAGTTTCTTGTATTTCTAGCTTGCACCAGAATTGTCTGTACTGGACATGGGCTGCTCCTGTCTACCAAGCTTTCTTGTCACCAGTTAAACTTTAAGTGAATTCTAGTTATTTCTCTTTTGCAGTAATTTAATTAAGCAAATTGTCAGAGACATTTATTAATGGAGAAATAAGATAAGCCTGGATGACAATTATTTAAAGGCTCTTTTGACACGAAGCCTTTAATTGTAAATCATTTAATGATTAGAGTCTTGCATATGTAATATTATCCTTGACAGAGAAAAGGAAAATTTCTTATTTCAATATGGGTGCTGTTCAGTATTATCTAGTTGTTGTATGTTATATGATACCAGAAATATGAAGATATTTTATGAAACTAGAATATGAAGTTAACATTTGCATTTTTATTATTCTTGAAATAATTAGGGTTATTATAACAGCATAAAGATGAAGATTGTATTTTGTTAAGGATAGGTAGTTTTTATGCCTTGGTATTTTATTATCGTAGATGGCGTTAACTATGGTGTTAACCATGGCGTAGACTTCGATGTTAACCAGGATGTAAACCACGGTGTAATCTATGGCGTAAACTATGACGTAAAGTCCCCGTAATGCCGATGTGCACTCCAATACCCAAGGTGTCGAGTGTACAGTAGTCCTGCGAACGTCGAAGACTTTGATGAAGACTTCGACCACAACGAGTTGACTTCGGTGTTCATCACCACTTCAAGTTCTTCAGACCAGGTTCCATATTTAAGCAGAATTAAGGAATTGAACTGAAAGAACTTTTGGACTTGAACTTAAACTAAAGCAGTGAACTGTTAATTTCAATGCATATGCAAGTTGCTATTGTGATGTACTAGGGTAGGAAGCTTCGTAGTTTGCTTTACTGGATTGTTTTGCAAGCAAGATAGAACTTGTATATCATTTGAATGCTTGATCCGTTATTGAATGTTATGCTCTGTAGTGAACGATAACATTGATATTTCTGTACCGTGACCCCAGACCGTGACCATGTAAATATTGTTTGGAGACTGGAATTAAACTTAATTCTCTTAAAATATTGTGTCACTTGTTACTTTGTCTGAGTTCTGTATTTAAGCAGTTGTCACTGGACCAACACGCTATCACACCCTCCCCTTGGTTGTGACAGTCATAATCATCAGCAATAACAGCAGTTGGGAGTAATATAAATGGTTCAAACATATATTCATGAGCATGCAGAAAACGATTATTGATAACTTCAGTAGTATAAAAATGTCAGTATACTTACGGTTAAAGTAGTATTATTATCCACATTACCATGAGAGAAACAGTCTGGTAATAAAGTATAAGTATTGAATAGGTGTAACATAATAATGGATCCACTAGATAACGACCATCATGCATCAGATTTTCACGAGTTAATTAAAAGGGAGAACCGGGTGTAACAAGTGTAAGAGTAGACACTCCTTCCTTCTTCGTAATGTATTCTAAACCTACCGTATATGTTTTCAATATCAATTTATTCTGCTTACAGATAAATCTATCGGTGAGCTACTACCGTTTCACATCGCAACGGAGCAACTGAATTATTGAGATCAAGACCTAAAAATGGAGACAAATGTGGATCATTTGACTCCAACTCTGGATAGAATTATTCGATTTCTAGATCGGGATGTGCCTCCAGCGAGCAGGGCCTTTGAAGTCAAGTTGGTGATCTATGCTTTGCTGACCTCCAGCGTCGTGCAGATGGTCTCGCAATTTTTATTTGGATTGCTGACATATATGGTCTATGCAATCTCGTTGATACTTTATTTCTTAAGCCAGTGCGTTGTGATTCTCGTTCTGACTCCGTTGTCATGGTTCCTTTATCCTTTCTACTGGGTTTTTCCGTGGTGGGACGCCGATAAAACTTGCCCTGCCATTCACACAGAGTCTGACTTGGATGACTTGTATGAGCGAATCAAGAATATTGAAAGTTCATTGAACTCTCAATGGAGAATCGTTGTCATTTCTCTTATCATTGGATTCATTATCGCTTTTGTATTCAGCTGCTTTTTAAACGAGATTAATCTAAATTTAAATACCTTAAAAGAAAAACTTACTAGCAGTAGTCGTACATCTAATCCTGACGAAAATCTATGCACCATTTGTTTAGATCAGAGGCAGAACTGCGTCTTTCTACCATGTCGCCACTTTTTTACGTGCGAGAGATGCGCAAGAGAAATTCGCACGACGGGGAACGGCCTTTGTCCCGAGTGTCGCAGTAGAATCTCGGAGTTGATGACTGTATTCCATTGATTCATCTCCATTGGATTTTGATGAGTTGGCAGCAGGTTACCTCTTCATGCAAAGTATGAGGAGGCTGATGGTGATATTTTCTACAAATTACACTTCCAATGAGAGATGAAATGTTATCAAAAACAAATTAAGGGAGAAGGGGAACCAACGGAATGGGGCTAACGTCGTTGGGCATACTGTGTCCCATCCGGTAATTTCTGAGCTTCCAAAATGCGCCCACTCAAATCATTAAATCTGATTGCCCCAATACACTATTGAAGGCCTAAACTTGATTTAGTTTCAAGTTTTGATCAAAATTCTTCTACCAGAAGACGTAGAGGGAGGCACGGCAGAGCAATATACCAGAATGTGGTATGCTATTTTTTTAAAGGAAAAACAAAAGCTTAAGGAAGGTCACTATGTGAATGGGCCTCACATCATCTGAAAAATTCTGATTCGTCTATTCCAAGATGTTGTTATAATGGCGGATGCAAGGGGGGTGGATAATTCTCCATGAAATGAAAATCATGATTGTAAAATTTTAGTAATCAAAATGTCAAAACGCCCACAATCTTTTCTTATTCTGCCATGTTGTCAAACTTTCGATTTCGGAATTATGTTTCCTTCTTACATTCAAGTGACTTTTTTAAAGTATATTCTGTACGGAAAGCATGCATTTAGTCGTATTTATTTGTTTATCTTTCTTTATTTTTAAACAAAGACGTTGGATGAAGCTTACGGTTGTTTAATGTACTATTATAATGATGATGATCAGTGGCGTACTTACGGGGGAGGGGGGCACGTGCCCCTCCCCCAATCGAATGGGGAAAAGGGCTGAGAGCTAGGGGAATTAATGTGTATTGTTCGTAAATATACCTGTTACAGTGGCTATAATCTCGTTATCTTAACTACAATTATTCATATTCTTGTAACAAGGTAAAACATCAGTATCGATAATACTGGGGAAAAAAGTCACAAGATTATTCTTCTTCTTTATCATCTTATTCTTCTGTATCATCTTCATCATCTTCTTCACCTTCTTCTTCATCTTCTCCTTCATCTTCTTCTTCTTCTTCATCTCCTTTATCATCTTATTCTTGTTCTTGTTCTTCTTGTTTCCATTTTATTCATGAACATCTATTACCGTAAAGATACATTCAAAAAGTGATATTTTTATGCTGGTGTATTTGGTGTAACGCCTTTTCCTTACGCTCTAATACGAGTTATTTCATGCTTTGCATTGAGGTTGAAGGTCAGTAATTTCAAGTTTCGCCAAGAAGGAACCTGTAGGTCGGGGAAGGCCTGTTTGAATCTTTTCACCATTTTTGTTTTGTCACGTGCTTCAAAGAGCAGTGAATATGGTGCACATTATGTTTGACAAGACAATGTGTTTAGGATTGGACATTGTGTAAACTTCTGTTTGGCTGCTTCTTTTTCTTTACTAGTATGTTTATTTTTGTTTTATTTAATTATTTGTTTATTTCACGTTGTATGTCATAAACGTTAAGACAACTCCTATAAAAGTACTACGCCAGTATTATGAATATTTTCCTTTCAATTGAAATATGTTTTCTACTGGTATCTTGCCTTAAGATTTAGACAGATTTGGAATGATGGTGATGTCTTGTTTCACAACTAATTTCACAAGAAATTTCATTTCTATGAGCCATGAAATAGGACATTGAATTGAGTTGATTCCTTGAAAGTCTATGTGATGGTGGATTTGGTATAACGCATTTTCCTTAGACTCCGACCTACAGGTTCCTTCTTTGGGGAACTTGAACCTAAATACAAAGCATGACATAACATGCAAATGTTCAATGAAGTTGACATTTAAATTTGATAGTTATAGGCTTGTATAAATAAAGTATCCACAGATGTTTGATTTTTTTAATTTATCATAGAACATTTTAGGAAAATAAATATTTTGAAAATAATATCGCTAGTGATATTCGTTTGTCTCGCAATGTGGTCAATAAGGAATCTAAAAGATCTCGACGTTTCGTGCGCCGCTGCAACACTTCGTCAGGTGATAAAACTAATGTAAGCAAGGGTGCTTTATACTCTACGGGAGGACCGGCGCGACGGTCCTCCCGTAGAGTATAAAGCACCCTTGCTTACATTAGTTTTTATCACCTGACGAAGTGTTGCAGCGGCGCACGAAACGTCGAGATCTTTTAGATTCCTTATTGACCACATTGCGAGACAAACGAATATCACTAGCGATATTATTTTCGATACTACATCCGCAATGAGTAATGTATTTAGCAATAAATATTTTATTAAAAAAAACACAGTATATCATTTTTTATTTTGGTTTCAGTTTTTGTTTATCTTGTTTAATGTGTTGTTGGTTTGGTGTGGGTCTCATTAATGTGACTTGGGTATTTCTGATATTCTCACTTTTCAATCACGTCAATTTACCACTCAAGACATGAGCCACAGAGATGGGGGGATGGGCTGAACCCCCAGGTGCGGATCCAGGGGGGCCTTGAGAGAAAGAGAGAGAGAGAGATAAAGAAGGAAAAGAAGGGAAAGGGAAAGAGGAGAGAAAGGGAAAGACAGAAGAGAAAGCAGAAAAGAAAAGGGGGAAATAAGGAGATCGGGGGCCGAAAGGGTCTTGCATCCCAGGCTGTTGCTCCCCCAGCACAAATAATAGAGAAGGAAGGAAAGGGAAAGAAAAAAGGAAAAGAGGAGAAAAAGGGAAGGAAATAAAGAGGAAGAAGAAAAGAAAAGCCTGAAGGGGGATATCAGTTGCGATTTTCCCGCCAACAAGTTGTAGATCGGGGAGGGGGGCCAAAAGACCCTTGCCTCCCTCCCCGCCAAACAAAAAAGGGAAAGGGAAAGAGGAAGAAGAAAAGGATGAAAAGAAAGGGAGATCTGGGTCCCGTATTACAAAGAGTTGATATCAATCGCAACTTATTTGCGATTGATATCAATCGCAACTATGTACATAAGAGATAGGAGACTGCAAACTTACGATTGATTGGAGGACTTACGATTGATCCAAATCAATCGTAACTCTTTGTAAGACGGGGCCCAGTTTCCATTAATTCGGCCAACAACGTGGAGATCGGGGGACCGAAAGGCCCTTGCCCCCTCCCCCACTTTTTTGAAAAAGTATAATAAAGAGAAACAGAAAGAGAGAAAAAAAAGAAATGAGGTATCAAAATATGCTCATCTGACCGTAATTAAATGCCCCTGGACCCCACCTAAGGCCCTAAAGCGGGCCCCTAGGTGCTCATCTGACTGTAATTTAATGCTTAGAACCCCTAAGCTTCCAGGGGTTCCGCCCCCTGGTCCCAACGCCAATTATATAGTGTCCTGCCAGTGTCACAAATAAGGTATAAAAATTATGCTCATCTGACCGTAATTAAATGCCCATACGCCCTGAGCTTCAGGGGGCTCCGCCCCTTGACCCCCGCCGGGGCTTTGCCCCTAGACCCCACGCCGATTTACGCTACGCTCTACCTGATCGTAAATACTTTAGCCTCTTTACCCACTTTAAAAAAACGTTCAGCAGGGCCTGCATGTAAGAGTGGTGGTGATGCGGATTTTTTTCTCCCCTCTCTCCGCCCCAAACGATTTTGCTCATTTCGCCAATATTTGGCTCGCACTATTTCAAATTTGGGCCCCCCTAAGAAATCCTGGATCTGCGCCTCCCCCCCCCCCTCCCCACACACACAGTTTTTCCTCAAACATACAACATTTTGTGTTGTATATGCAATCATTTTGCTGTAGGATGCTGAAGAATGCATAGTTTCAGTATTCCACAGTTTAAAATCTTTTAGCTCGGTCGCTCCGCTCACTCGAAACTTTTAATCACTGTATTATTAGTCAATACACAGGCCACGTTTTGATCGTGTAAAATACAAATTTCATTAGGGCCTTCCACACTATAAGAAGTACAGGACTGCTGAGAGCTGAGCAATATTTTTCCAGTGGAATCTAAAGCTGGAACGTAATCCTGAAAATTCTGCGGATATTGGGGGGCGGGCGTCTATACCAGTGTGTTATGAAATGTATTATATAAAGTTAGCTAACCTCACTGAGAAAAAGAAGGAAGGTGTTTAAATTAGTTTGTGTGGTCAAAACGTGTTCTCAACTCAGAATGCAAAGTATATTACTCGCCGCTGCGCTCAATCCTCGCGAAAGAAATGTTTGTCATAGGGCGTCCCTATAGAATGCAAAGTTGTTCTTCCCCATTAAGTCGCTATCTATACGTTTATGGTCGATTAAATGTTGCGTCCCCTGGTCTCCGCCCCCCTAATTTTTTTGAAGACAATGGGAAGAAAATCGAAGGCCTTGGAAGCACTAATTCCGAGCCTATTACCTTCTGTGCAATTTTCCGGGTGCAGTCAAAATCTCCCCTCAAGTTCATTGGAAAGACTACCAGACGTGCAAATGAGATTGAATGCTAACACGCTCTGAATTATTGATTGGTAGAAAAGGGTCAGGATTGTGTTATCAACATGGAACTCCTTGAGTTTCCTGAGGAAGAACATTCTCTGGTTCGTTTTCTTTTGAATGACTTTCCAGCACAGTTTGTCATCTATAACGATTCCAAAATATATATATACTCATGTACTTGCTCAATTAAATCACTATGAATACGCAGAGGTTTGTGATGTGTATTGCCCCTCCGGGTATCAATGACAATTTATTTGGTTTTACTTGTATTCAAGGACAGGTGATGACGATCACGTCAATTAACAAACTGATCAACTTGACATACGTAATCATCAGTACCATCAAACAAGTAGCCCGTTATCACAATATCATCATCGTACTTTAATATACTGCAAGAGGGTTTCGTGCTTGTACATTCACTAGTATATATAACGAAAAAAGTACGGGTGATAACACACAACCCTGTGGAGCGCCTATATTGGTTACCATTTGTAGAGACTGGTGATTTCCAGCTTTGACTGATTGGATCCTGGAACTAAGGAAATTTTGGATACAGAGGATAAGTCTAGGGTTTACATTCATCCCTATGAGCATGCGTGCTAAACAATGAGGTGCGATGGTGTTGAATGCACTAAAAAAATCTACAAAAAATGATCAAATGTAAAACTTAGCGTGATCAAGGTGTTCATATACCCTATGGAGATAAACAAGGGTAGCAACTTCGACACTTCTCTTTGAACGGTACGCAAACTGATATGGATCCAACAAATTACTCGTCTCTTTTAAAAATCCAGTGAGAAATAACCTTTCAAGCATTTCATGATAGTGGATGTTAATGCTACGAGACGGAAATCATTGGGTTCCTGAACTTTGTTTCTTTTAGGGTATAATTATTGTAGATGTTTTCCACAGTATGGGGATATCTCCAGTGTCCAAACAGATTTGAATTATATTGCTCAACAATCGGGCTAGCTGTTGGTTACAAAACAATAAGGACCCTATTCCACCCGGACCAGGTGCCTTATTTACTTTCACGGTACCCTTCCTGGTACTTTTCGAACATCTTCCTCACTGACACTGATCCTATCACTATCACTAAGCTGTGAAATTAGGTTTTCCAAATAACATTTTCCTTTCGAAAATCGTGTCACTCGAAAGCTCGTGTCAAATATACCATAAACATGATGCAAATCTTAATGAAAATTGATCTCGTTCTTTTAATTATTGATAATTATTTATCAATATCTCCTTCATTTGGGACTGGTCGTCTACTGTCGCTCTTTATCAGACAACTAGGTTTTCCTCGCGGTTGCGTTAACTCTATACGTACATGGCTTTCAAAATGTCCATAATTCGCGAGCAAATTAACACGAAACAAGGAAGATTTATATTGTAAACCGAAACACAAAGAAATGTTTGTCATAGGGCGTCGCTAGAATGCAAAGTTCTTCTTCCCCATATAGTCGCTATCAACACGTTTATGGTCGCTTAAATGTTGCGTTCTCCTGGTCTACACCTCCCCCTCCCAAATGGGAAGAGAATCGACGGCCTTGGATGCTCGCGGCCCGAGCCTGTTTAGCCCCTGCCCTTTCAAAAAACGTTTCACGGCCCCTGCAATAATGCCATAGTAAATGATTTATCATTATATCAGAATGCTAAGATTTGATTAAATAATGTGCCATCCAGGTAGTTCAATTGATCAATACATGTCCCCCATAATAAAGGGGAACTCGAAATCATGTGCACCTTTTAAATTTGATCTAACAATACTATAACTGCTTCGAATTTACCAGAAATTGCCATTTATTCTCGGTTTGTTGGGTTCAGAAACTGTCATTTCTATTCTCCAACATTGTTTAATTGGTTCGCGAACGTAATTGAGAGGCCGAAGTCCTCATTTATTTCTTTAATTTATTTATAATATTTATACAGGGTGGCTCATTTCACCAATTATGGTGGTCTTCCATGAGGCCCTGTTTGGTAACAATGCTATTCAATAATAATCATCAATAAAAACAGATAACAGCAACAACAAAAAATAGAGAAATGAATATATATATACATATATATATATGTTTAAAAGTGTACAAATTAGTTGGTATCCTCATGAAAAGCGGATTATTCAAGAAATAGCGTTGCACAATTTTAATATCTTATTGTATGTACAGACAGTTATTAGTTTGTATTAATTAGATTCTTTATAGTCATGAGAGTTCCATGCATTCTTACAAACAAAATAGTAATAATAAATTAACAAGAGAAGATAGCCTCTTATCGATTTAAAAGATCATAAGCAACGACGGAAAATGTACATGCATATTAGCTGGTATAGTCTAACACACGGGATACTAAAGTTGCTATGTACATATTTACATTGGATATATTCTATAAGATAACTATTGTTTTTCAAGTAATGCAAGTAATACACTTTGATTGTTCACACGATTGGTGAGTAATAGAATACATGTGCACGCTTCAATACAAAGGAAAGCACCAACAAGTGGCAAGGACTGATGCATTTCAAAAGTTTCATGTCATTAACCTATGTTTACTCAATGTATTAATTTTGCAAGTAATACAAATAATTCACTTACACGCCATCTGCATATAACAGAACTTTAGAGTACGATTGAAACTGTTCAAGATTAGCTTTCAAGTTGGTTTCATATTCTACTTCTTGAAACTAGAAGACTGTGTTTATGTGCGTCCTTCCTAAATTTTGGTACACACAATGCATCCCTTTAAGCTTGTCTTGTGTTGTGATTCATGCATTTATACATCATCACTGCCCGTCCGTATTGGAAACGTGTCTGAATAGGCATCCATCCATCAGCCATTAATTGGCAATGTCCTAAATGTATTTTTGAGCAATTGACTTTTTATCAGTCAGATATTCCATATGCCTAACCAACAAAAAATAATTTATATAAAACATTTTGTGAATTACATGCATCAAATTCTAAATCTTTTAATTTTCCGTCTCGAAAGGGTCTAAAATTAAGCCACTTGAATGTTAGGAGCGTGGATAACAAAAAAGATCATTTCGAACTTTTTATAAAAATGTATCCATATGATATTTTGTCAATATCCGATACATGGTTAAATGAATTTACTTGCTCAATTTCAATGAATATACCCAACTACAATTTTGAAAGAAAAGATAGAGCTTCTCATGGTGGAGGAGTTGGTTGTTATATATTTAAGAGTTTACATTATATTAGACGCTTTGACTTGAAGGGTGACTCTGTAGAATGTATGTGGATTGAACTGAAAAAAAATAAGTAATCATACACCCTATTTAATTGCTATCTTTTACAGAAAGCCTGAAGGAAACGTGTCAGCTCTAAGTCTTTTCGAAGACCAAGTACAAAGAGAACTTTATTTTCAATTTAACATCATAGTTATGGGTGATTTCAATTGCAACATGCTTGCTGAAAACAACCTTTCAAACAAAGTTAAAGAAATATGTGATGTGTATGAATGTCGCAGCTGATACAATGTCCTACTCGTATAACCCCATTTTTTTTGGTTTCAAAGAGATTAAAATAGATCATGTTAAAAAAGAATTTAAAGATATTCATTAGGAAAATCATCTGGTATTGATTGTTTAAATCCAAGTTTACTTCAGTTATCTGCTGATATTATTGCTGAACCATTATGTAATCTTTTCAATATGTCACCTAACCAAAGTCAAATACCAAAGGAATTTAAAACTACTAAAATAATACCTCTACATAAAGGTAAAAGTAAAACAGACCTAAACAATTATCGACCAATATCAATTCTCCCAATTATTTCGAAGATTTTAGAAAAACTAGTACATAAACAATTATACTCCTATTTGTCTGAAAATTCTTTGCTTGAAAAATCTTAATCGGGTTACAGAAAATATCATTCGACTACCACTTGTTTATGTGACATTTCTGAATATTTGTTGGAAATTCAGACTGATGGTTATATACCTGGAGGCGTTTTTTTTAGATTCACCAAAAGCGTTTGATCTCCTGCATAATTCAAATATTGAAATAATATGGCATTTTATCAAACGAGTTATTATGGTTTAATGAGTATCTTACAAATATAAATTATTTTGTGTTTATAAATGGAGTAAATAGCAATTTTTTAACAGTCAAATCAGGTGTCCCACAAGGGTCAACTATGGGGCCCTTAATTTTTTCTTGTACAGTAATGATTTATGTAATGTTAGAGTTTCAAATGATTTCAAAATTTCACTTTATGCAGATGGCACTGCTATATTCTGTGAAAGTAAGGAAGTAAATGACTTAGAAAGTAAGCTTCAAAATCAATGTGATCTTATTTAAACTTGGATAGACTTAAACAAACTTATGTTAAGTACAGATACAACAAAGGTGATAATATTTGGTCCCAAGAATAAATCATGCAACCAGGCGCTGAATATATATTTAAAAAACGAAAGAACAGAGTTTGTTAAACATTTCAAATACTTTTCAAGGAGTTACCTTGGACACAAAACTTACTTTGTCGATGCATGTAAAAAACACTGTGAATAAAATTACTCGAACAATACGATACATTCGTAGAGTTAAACAGTGTATCTCCCGTAAAAACATGATCAAATTATATTATTCTCTCATTTTGACACACATTGACTATTGCTGTATCATATGGGGACTACGTTTTAAAATAGTTATAGATCGATTATAAAGATTTCAAAATAAGTTTATAAGACCGATATTTAATCTGTCTAATAGAACAACGGTTAGACCTTTTTTATTGAGTTTAAAGTGGCAAACAATTAAAGAAAGAATGAAGTATCAATTTTGCATTATGGTTTTTAAAATATTGAATAGCCAAATACCAGAATATCTCCATCGTTTGTTATTAATAAGGTCAATAATATATACCACCAGGTTCGCAAAAAATATTAAGTTACTTGTTCACCAGGTATTTACCGAATATCGTAACGCAGTTTTTTATACCAAGGTCCATATCTTTTCAACAAACTCCCTTTAAATATTCAATCAAGTAGTTCATTGCCTCTATTTAAATGATGTTGCCGATCTTTATCTCACACTCTTTAGAAGTCCAAACACGTAAAATGTTGATAACTTTTAGCTGCCTTATTGTTTCCGTTCATTGGGAGGGGGCTCGTGTAATCTCCCATAGGTTTATTTCTTCTTCTTCTTTTTTTCTTCTTCTTCTTTTTCTTTCTTAATATTTAGTTTTTGTTTTTCTTCCCCCAAATCTAGCATTCATTTGTTTTCTGCTAGATTTTTTAAATAAAGATAATGAATGAATGACCCTGGTTACTGTTGTTGTTATCTCAAATAATTTTTTTTATGTATTCGTTTAGACTATCCATTTTTTTAAAAGTACTATTATACTATTACGTAGTTCTGTGTTAAATTTTTGTTGTTTTGTATAAAATGTGATGTTACTTTATATACCTGTATAATGTAGGGCTTCCTTGGAAAGCAGGCCATTAACTTTATATTTGGGCTGGAATCGAACCACCCTGGCTACTGAAATGAAACTTAATAAATAAATCCTAAACGACTGAACATGTCATTCGAAGATACATCAAATCCTTCTGCAAGTACTACACGTGCAGCTCTTTTTGAACCTTTTGCAGTTTAATTGTTTGTCTTTGAAATCGCTCAGACCAAACTGAGCAACAATAATCTAAGTGTGGTAGAACCAGTGGCGGATCCAGGAGGCCCTCCCCTAGAAAAAAAAGCAGGTAAAAACACCCTTTTTTGTAAAAAAAAAAAGAAGATGGGCCCCCCCTGGCGCCAAAGGGGAGTGGAGGTTGGAAAAGAAAAAAAAAATTGCACTTAGCCTCCGGTTGACCCCCAAAAAAAAAAAAAATGAGTGCTCACTAGCCACCCCCACTGAGCGAAAAATCGGCCGGCACGATTTTCAAATTGGGCCCCTTTTTTGGTCCCCTCCCTTGCCGCCGGCTGGATCCGCCCCTGGGTAGAACAATGGCATTGTATAGAAGTTTCAGATTTTGTTGGAACATACTTTTGGCACGCTTAAGAGCACGCTTTTGAGCAGTTTTAAAAACTTTTTCTACATGTTCCGTCTAACGTAACTCCTCGTCAATCATGACACCTAGGCATTTTGCCACTTTTACTCTTTTCAAACAAGCTGCCGTTTAGTGTAACAGAAAAATCATTTACACTATTAACAACCGATCGTGGTCCAATAAGCATTACAATTGTCTTATCGGCATTAAGAACTAGACGGTTTTAGGTTATCCATGAAAATATATTTTCCATACCTCTGGTAACCTTTTGTTCTACTTCTGTTACATTACTCCCGCTGACTGTCAGACTAGTGTCGTCTGCATACATATCAACAATGCCATCATGAATACATTTAGGCAAACTATACATAAAGAAAACAGGAGTGACCCTAGAATTGAACCTTGAGGGACTCCCATCATAATTTTTGAGGAACTAGACGTTGCCCCTTTAAAACCAACCGTCTGTTCTCGGTTGGACAGATATGATTCAAACCACCGAGTACTAGCATCAGAACATCCAATGGCTTTCAATTTACGTAGCAGAATATCGTGATCGATAGTGCCAAATGCTTTGCGCAAATCAATGAAAGCAACACATGTTTACTTATTGTTATCAATGTTGGAAGACCACTGATTCACAGGCTTTATTACAGCTGTTGCAGTAGAGTGCAGAGGACGAATTCCAGACTGGTTAGGGGACAATACATCTGTGTTTTTTTCGAGTTACATAAACTATCCGCTAATACAGGCCGAAGGAATATAGTCGACCCAACAGAGTCATTACATACCTCTAAAGTTTGTGACAAGGACCGGGTGATTCATCCAGTAGAGGTGAGTAATGCATTATGCAAATCTTCCTGAAAATTTCTTTTAATTATTGGTAATTATTTATCAATATTGGTCGTGTACTGCCGGCCTTCATCTGAGTTCATCAGACAATTTGTGGTAGGGTCCACGATCAGACAACTGTGTTTTCCTGGCGGGTGTGTTTACTCTATACGTACATGACTATACATTGAAGTCAAAATGTCCACAAATCGCAAGCAAATTATCTCAAAACCAGGAAGATTTATACTGTAAAACGAAATTTATTTAGCACTTCCGTGTATAGCTATAACACTCACATGGAGGAGACTGGTACTATGGTAGGAGGGCAGCTCAAATTTATTTTCATTTTTCAATCTGAGCACTCTTAAATATGTCTATCGCTGAGTTTTTGTATTCCAATCTTCCTAAATCATAACTCCTTTGAAGATTTTTTTTTTTACCCCAAAATCCCTCATTTTCAATATCGCGATTCTGGCAAAATAATAAATGATAACTGCTATTTTCCCCCAGATTTATGAGAAACACGTATACATTTTGATTTGCTTGTTGATAGCAAATGAACATTCCGTACTTTACACCTATATTTTTTTGAACATCTGTTGTGTGTACACGTCATGCACAAGGGTAATTTGCATGATAATTGATCTAAATAGATGCGCAAGAGCATTGAGCTTCCGGACCCGTAGTCGTATCTCATCAAATTATTGTAGTCAAAGGCTTCAGTAGAAAAAAATAGAAGTATATTTATATCACCACAAAGTTCCTTTTTTTTAATAGATCAGGCCCCATATACATACAACATAACTAAGCTAGTTGTCATCTAATTACATAGGCTTTCATAGTACTTTGACAAGTAGGCTTAGTAAGGTTTTATTAATATGGAGAAGAGCTCCTCGTGGGGCGATTATGGCTGGTCTCATTCCCAAAAATACAATGCGCATTCCTCAAGATTCTCTATACTTTACGGTATATGTCCTTTTAAATGCCCAAAAGAGGCCCTCTACAATTACACAAACCAAGTTAAAATTTTAATGAAAATTCACTCCTGATGATGGGCCAGAATCGAATTGACAAAGTACATGTATACCATAGCTCCTCTTATCTGTTTTCACATTTACACCCTTCCCGATCGAGGATCAATGCCAAAATTGAAAATCATGGTACTATTTAAGGATGAAGAGCGGGTCCCCGAGTACTTCAGAGGTACATGTTCTGCATATATATTTATACATATATTTAAATAGGTTATTCGATATGATTGTCATAATCATCAGCAATAACAGCAGTCGGGAATAATATAGATGGTTCAAACATGAATGTATATTAATAATGATAATAATACACAACATTTATTAGGTGCTTAATATGGTTGTTTCTAAGCGCACCTTTGTCCGCCTACAAATTACCAACCAAAATGTATAATTAACCCACAAATTATTAATCTGTTCTGTTTTCAATAAATCATTCATATATAATATTAAAAATGAGATCAAACATACAAGGAACAAGATGGTGTGCACCTCCTTCATGAATTTAAAAGGTGTGTTTTCAGCAAGGTCTTAAAGGGCCCATGACATCGAAATACAAGTGTATTCCTGTTGATGTGCAGTCCTGCATACATCTCATATTTTGATATGTAAACTTCTGAATTTGTTTCATAGATTTTTAAATATTTTTTGAAATATTTGTCTTTCAAACTTGCTAGGCTCCACCCCAAAAACCTCCAGATCTCATTCCCCTTGTGACATCATCTGTCAGTCATCAATGAGCTAACTTGAGAAAGTGGCATGTAACTTTGCCAAAGTTGACCACCTGTTACAATACCACAAACAATAGCAACATATAAGTTGCTATGTCAGACATGTCAGACTAAACTAATATTCTAGAATAGACAATGGTATGTAATTTCCCCCAGCTTAGCACACGTGCATAATAGAATTGCATGCTTCCATACATATGGACAATACATCATCATTGCCTTTGTCTTCCTGGTGATGCTACAGCATGTCTGACATAGCAACTTGTATGTTGCTATTGTATTACGTATTGTAACAGGTGGTCTACTTCGGCAAAGATACATACCACTTGCTCAAGTTGGCTCATTGATGACTGACAGATGATGTCACAAGGGGAATGAGATCTGGAGGTTTTTTAGGGTGGAGCTTTGCAAGTTTGAAAAACAAATATTTCAAAAAATATCAAAAAATCTATGAAACAAATCCAGAAGTTTACATATCAAAATATGAGATGTATGCAGGACTGCACACCAACAGGAATACACTTGTATTTCGATGTCATGGGCCCTTTAAGGGGTCTTAAACTGGTCTAGGGAATGAGTATTAGGAATATGCGCTGGTAATTTGTTCCAAAGGCTAGGGACAATTACTGAAAAAGCTCGATCGCCATATCTTGTAACAGTACGAGGTCCAAGGGTTAACTGCAAGGTCGATGATGATCGAAGAGGTCCTAAAGAACTAGAACAACGTAAGGCAATAAATCAAATCTGAAAGATATTTAGGGACTTGGCCATGGACAATTGTGTTTGTATGGGAAGCAAATGAAGAGAACGCAATATTGGGGTTATGTGCTCAGATTTTCTCGAGAGAGTTACAAGCCTTGCAGCAGTATTCTGTATTCTTTGAAGTGGAAGTAGGTATGAATGAGCAAGGCCAGAAAAATTGAATTACAATACTCAAAGTGGAAGGATACAAAGGCATGGGTTAATTGCAGTTGTGGGTCGGTCAAGACAGTAGTTTCCTATTTTTCCCAATTCATGAGCATGAAAAAACGATTATTGATAACTTAAGTATTTCCTGTTAAGGTAGTATTTTTATCCACATTACCATGAGATAAACAGTCTGGTAGTAAAGTACAGTATAAGTATTAAATAGGTGGAAAATAACAATGGACCCAATAGACATCCCTGAGTAATGACCTTCGTGGAACAGAATTTTACGAGTTATTTAAGAGGAGCACAGGGTGTGAAAATGTAGGAGTGGACATTGTATTTCCGTCTTCGAATGTATTCTGAACCTAAATATAATACTTTCAATTTCAATTTATTCTTACAGATAAATCCATCGGTGAGCTACTACCGTTTCACATCGCAACGCGGAGCAACTTAATTATTGAGACCAAGACCTCAAAATGGAGACAACGGTGAATCGTTTGACTGCAACTTTGGAAAGAATTCTTCGATTTCTAGATAGGGATGTGCCTCCAGCGAGCAGGGCTTTTGAAGTCAAGTTGGTGATCTTTGCTGGGCTGACCTACAGCGTCCTGCAGATGGTCTCGCAGGTTTTATTCGGATTGCTGACATATATGCTCTATCCACTCTCGTTGATACTTAATTTCTCAAGCCAGTACGTTGTGATTCTCCTTGTGACTCCATTGTCATGGTTCCTTTATCCTTTCTTCTGGGTTTTTTCGTGGTGGGACGCCGAGGAAATATGCCCTGCCATTTACACAGACTCTGACTTGGGTGACTTGCATGTGCGAATCAAAAATGTGGAAAGTTTACTGAACTCTCAATGGAGAATCGTTGTCCTTTTCCTTATCATGGGATTCATTATCGCTTTTGTATTAAGATCCTATTTAATCGACATTGGTGTAAAGTTAAATACCTTAAAAGATCCTGCGAAAAACCCATGCATCATTTGTTTACTTCAGAGTCCGAACTGCGTCTTTCTTCCCTGTCGCCACCTTTGCACGTGCGAGAGTTGCGCAAGAGAATTTCGCACTTGTCCTGTGTGTCGCAGTGGAATCTCGGAGTTCATTATTGTATACCATTGATTCATCTCCGTTGTATTTTGATGAGTTGGTAAGGACCGCTATTCATAAGTACCACTATTCAAAAGGACCGCTATTCCTAAGGACCGCTATTCATAATTTGAGAAAAGGGTCATTAATCATAAGGCCATCATTCGTAAGGACCGCTATTCATAATCGAAGAAGAGGGTCGCTTTTCATAATATGAGAAGAGGGTCGCTATTCATGATACAAAATCTGGGTCGTTATTCATAAGGGTCCCTATTCATAATAGGCCTACTAGAAAAGGGTCACTATTCATAATACGAGGAGAGGGTCGCTATTCATAATACGAGAAGAGGGTCACTATTCATGACACGGGAAGAGGGTCGCTATTCATAATACGAGGAGAGGGTCGCTATTCATAACAGGAGAAGAGGGCCGCTTTTCATTATACGAGAAGAGGGTCGCTATTCATAATACGGGGAGAGGGTCGATATTCCTGATGCGAAATGAGGGTCGCTATTCATAATAGCAGAAGAGGGTCGCTATCCATAATACGAGAAGAGGGTCGCTATTTATAACACAAAATGAGGGTCGCTATTCATAACAGGAGAAGAGGGTCGCTATTCATATCACGAGAAGAGGATCGCTATTCATAATAGGATAAGAGGGTCGCCTTTCATAATACGAAATGAGTGTCGCTTTTCATAATACGAGAAGAGGGTCACTATTCGTAATACGAAATGAGGGTTGCTAATCATAATACGAAATGAGGGTCGCTATTCATAACATGGGATGGGGGTCGCTATTCATTAAAAAAAAGAAAATTAAATAAGCAATAAACAAAATGATAATAAGAAAGCGAATTAATGGATAAGGGACACCTCCACGGCTGTGGCGTAGGCGGGGTCGGGACGCCACATGGCCCCGAATATTTGTAGAAAACATTCATGAAAACATACATTTCTAACAAATGAATAAAAATGGCGTGCCCCAATAATGTACGCGACCCATCATCCCGGTCACCCCCTCCCTCGGCCAATCAGTCCGACCATGCTGGGCCATTCGGCCCACCCTCCCCGCAGTATTCCCTTGGTATACAAGCCTGTGCCTGTAGCATGTGTGTGTTTCACAGGGGTGGGCGGTCGGGGTGTAGCAGCGTTGCCATCAAGGAGCTGATCGTTTGTGTCCCTAACCCTCAGCAAAGGAAGGAAGCGACAGAGAGGGGGTGGTAGGGACTTAAGTTACATACTATAATCAAGCTTTTCGTAAATATACAATATTGCACGATATATTTTGCATATAAGTAAGGAAGTTAGATTTTCAAGATTTTAAGCCAAATAAGATACGATTTTGTGACCGTAAGGGAATATGCGAACGGTGGCGTCCGCTGTAATATGTCTTTTAAAAGTATATTTTACTTTTTAGCTTTGATAATGATATAGATATAGATATATAATCTAGCTAATATATTTCCCCCGCTCCTGTGGTGACACAAAAAATTATATCGCAATTTGTCTCCCTTGTGGGAAATCTTGCCTCACCACCCTGTTCCCAACTGAGCTTATCCAGGCTACGCCACTGAGACATTAAGTAGAACAAGCAAGCCCATTATCATAGCCATTTAAGGACTGAGTTTGCTATTTTAGTAACAAGTAATTGTCCTCTCTCTTGCATTCCTCGTGTTTGGAAGAGATACGTAGATGATACCTTCATCATAGTCTCCAGCTTTGAAACAGATAATCTGCTTAAACACATGAACAGCCGCTAACCATCCATCCAGTTCACATCGGAGATGGAGTGTGAAGGGAAGATAGCATTCTTAGACACTTTAGTTCACAGACACGACAACCATAGGCTCTCCACCTCAGTCTATATGAAGCCTACCCACACAGACCAGTACATAGCGTTTGACTCTCACCATCACATATCTGTGAAGAGAGGTCTAGTTAAATGTATATTTGACAGAGCATCACGCATTGTGGACAAGTCCACAACAGCCATGCAAAGAGCGGACCCGTGTCCGCAGTGCCCTGAGTCTTAACGGTTACCCACGTCGTTTTGTACACACATCAAGAAGAGAACGTAAGAACCCAAGGATCAGAAGGTATACAAGACATTCACAGTCTTGCCGTATATTGATGGTGTCTCCCAACAACTCAAGCGCCGCCTAGAGAGCCATGGCATCCGAACGGTTTTCAGATCAGATACCACCCTCGTCAACAACTGACACGCCCCAAGGATCCAATTCCTCAACACAGACGGGACGGCATTGTGTACAACATCCCTTGCAAAGGATGTATTAGATCCTACATCGGTGAAACTGCCCGTCCGATATCAGAAAGAATCACTGAGCATAAGAGGGACGTCAGGCTCCGCCGAACTGCATGACAACTCAGCCTTAGCCGAACATGCTTTGGATAACCAGCATCAGCCAGACTGGGACGGGGTTCATGTGCCTTTCTAAAGAACGGCATTGGTACACACGGAGGGTAAAAGAAGCTATCAATATCCGTCTCAATCCCAATAATAGGGACTTTTAGATTTGCATGTCGACGTAGTGGACTGCAACGTGTGCCATTCTTTCAAGGCACTGGCCCGTGCCCGGCAGTGCCTTAAAAGGACGTCACATTACCTTAAAAGGATATCACCGTGGCAGTCCACGTTCTCGTCCTGTAAAATCTAAAAGTCCCTATTTTCAATAGAGACAACGGGATCGATATCCCCGAATTTTGGATTCGTACAATACGCCGCCATGACACTCCCGCGGATATTTTTTTTACGCGCTAGCCTGGCCATTTTCGCCGTAATACTCGTAAAAGTGCGCTGGTGGGAAAGCCTACACATAGGCATGCATGCAGTAATAGTGTGCGGATGGACTTGGTTGCTCGCTATAATAGCTGATCGTTCGTTCGTTCGTGTCTCCTTAGATCAAGATTAATGTAAAGATCCTAAATTAAATTAAATTAAGTTCTTGAATTCCATCGCCCTAGACTGCGATGGCCGTCTCATTTACAAGGGCCAGCTAGGTCTTCATCTGATGATTGCCATGCATGATGTACATGTGTATATTAAATGCACCTCGCATGTAAGCTGCTAGACTATAATATCAGTCGCTTCCATGGTATTTATCAAAGAAATGGCCAGGCTAGCGTGTAAAAAAACTTGCGCAGCCGGCCCGCGCACCGGTTGATTCCAACCAGCAGGCGGGAACCAGCGCCGCCCGTTGATTGGTTGAGCACGCTTTTGTTCCCGCCCAGCAGGCGAGCCGAGCCAAAAGCCCGCTGATTGGTTGAGCACCCGTGTGTGTCGGCCAATAGGCCTTGGCCGCTATTGTTCCAATTATTGATCAAATTAATTGACCGTTGGATCCGCCCATAGAGTATAAAACACGCTTGCTTATTAGAGAGGCTTTAAACTAACATCCTAACGTAATGAACTGATCGCAACTAATATTCAACCACTTCATCCTTTCCTTCCTAATTAATTCTTTAAAATAACAAGCTGCATAACAGTACAGAAAATAACTACTAACAATTTACTGACATTGTTTATTTCATAAACACAACGCCACTAGGCTATCGTCGATCCAACAGAGCAAAAGTACTAAGAGAGGACCAGTAACTACGCCCTCTCACATTGCCTGGCGAAAATCATCCAATAACGATGGAAACGCCATTAATCTCAACAACAACAACAACTAGTTTTTATCACGTGACGAAGTGTTGCAGCGGCGCACGAAACGTCGTGAACTTTTAGATCCCTTGTTGACCATACATTGCGAGACAATCGAATATCACTAGCGATATTATTTTCGAAGATATTGTTTATACGACAATAATGTTTTTGTAGAAAGTAGCTTTTAGTAGGACTTATGGACCTAAACATTATATAACCTTAGCCATATCCAGGCACCCAGAAGCTCTTCAATTTCAGCCTATGAAGAGTTTCAAGAATTTCGTTTTCACATGAATTATCATACTTCAGGATACTAGTAATCATACTTTAATACTTAACTTGATTTGTGCACGGACCTGCGGAAGAACAGCCTCTGGTTGAAGTTGGTGCCGTGCAAAAATAAAATAAACTGAACTGAACTGGTATGAACCAAACATTTATTGTCTTTTACATGTATCATCTCCTATCACATCACGTGAGCTAGCTGAGCTGAGCTTAGGTACACCCCTCTCCGGGCAGAAACTAGGCTCATGGTCCGGTTCAACCCCGCTATATAACTTGTAGGTCCATAAATCCTATAAAAAGCTTCTTTCTACAAAAACATTGTTGACGTATTAACAATTACTAGTTTCTGAAAAAAAGCAAACTCAGTCTATGATAATGGGCCTGCTTGGTCTACTGAATGTCTCAGTGGCGTAGCCTGGATAAGCTCAGTCAGGGGCAGGGTGGAGGGGCAAGATTTCCCACAAGGAGGACAAATTGTGATAGGATTATATGTGTGTCATGTTTTTCTTCTCTTTTTCGTCACCACAGGAGCGGGGGATGTCTCTATATAATTATCAAAGATACAAGGTACAACATACTTAACAAATATTCGGGGCCATTTGTCACCCCCGCAGCTACGCCACAGCCGTGGGGATGTCCACCATCCAACATTTTGTTAATTGCTTATTTAATTTGTATGAATAGCGACCCTCATTCCATATTATGAATAGCAATCCTCATTTCGTATTATGAATAGCGGGCAGGTTACCTCTTCATGCAAAGTATGAGGAGGCTGATTGTGATATTTTCTAGAAATTACACTTGCAATGAGAAATTAAATGTTATCAAACACAAATTAAGAGAGAGAAAGAGAACCTACGGAATGGGGCAAACGTCGTTGGGCATAAGTCCCCATCCGGTACTTTATGAGCTTGCATAATGCGCCAATTCAAATCATTAAATCTGATTGCCCCAATACCCGATGGAAGGCCTAAACTTGAAACAGATTCAAGTTTTGATCTAATTCTTCTACCAGAAGATGGGGAGGCACGGCAGAGAAATATACCAGAATGTGGTTAGCTATTTAATATAGAAATTTAAGAAAAAAGTCATAAGGATAAGGAAGGTCACTATGTGATAGGGTCTCACATCATTTGACAAAATCGTTTATTTCAAGTAAGGGCGGGGGTAATCCTTCATGATATGAAAAACATGTTAACGAATCGATTCTTATTCTGCCATGTTTTTAAACGTTTCATTTTGAAATCATTTTTTCCTTAATACAGTCAAGTGACTCTTAAAGTATATTCTGTACGGCAAGCATGCACTTAGTTGTATTGATTTTCTTGTTCATCTTTCTTCATTTTGAAACAAAGAAGATGGGTGAAGCTTACGCTTGTTTAATGTACTATGATTATGATAATGATCAGTGGCGTAGTGGCGAGGTGACCGAATATATGAGTTTTTGTATTGATGCATATTCCTTGGTGAGATGCCCACATACATTTTTGTATGCCTTATCTATTGTGTTCATTACAAAATATTTTTTTTAAACCATTATTAAAAATTGTCAGTTTTTGGCTCGCTTACTTCGCTAGCTCGCAAAATTGTCAATAAAAAATGTCCGTACGTGTGTATATGGCACATGACGAGTCCCAGAGTGATGCAAAGTGAGTGTTTGTTATCAATTAGGGAATGGGTGACGCAAAGCTTTTCATTTTTCAAAAGGGTGCCGTGTCCAAAAAAAATGGTTGAAAAACACTGATCTAGTAGACTACATTTCCAAGCTAGGAACTAATACGACTCGACTACCTCGACTGATTAAACTAAAGGAACCAGAGTAGGCGTAAATAGTCAACTTTGACTGAACGCCCAAAATACAACCGACAACAACAACAACTAAAGTCTAGTGCCCCCCATGACTGAGCCCACGCTACGCCACTGATGGTGATGATGATGGTGATGATATAATAATAATAATTATAATAGTAATGGTCATGGTGACGATGACGACGATGCCCAATATGACATTGACCTTTGCCTGTGTTTCTAGTAGATGATTAACGAAAGAGAGGACGAATTCTGTCGATAATAACTCAAACTTAAAACTCATACCGAACTGAAATTTTCACATTGTCAGGTTGGAAGATGTAAGATCTTCTTCAATTGAGTTTAAGGAGAGTTCGTCGTATCATATTATTGAAAATTATATACATGTACCTCATAATTTGTATGTACATGTAACATGTATCAACAATTCATCAAAACCGGAAATACATTTTTATACGGTCTTCCATGTTGCTAAGCAGTGCCATTAATACATGTATACCATGAAGATGCTGGAGAAGGGTAATTATAGAATGGTAGATGTGATACACAATTATTATCTTTTTGTTCTGAATCACTTACTGATAATTTTGTTGAAAATGGAAAAATCTCTTATTCCAGTTATTCGAAGAAGTGACAAAAACCATAATACGCCAGGGAAAATGTTAGAACTTTAGCGTTAAAAGTGCGATCTTTCAGGTTGTTATTAATCAAAGGTATGATGTTTTTTTTAAATAAGCACTGTATGAAAATTTGTCTTTTCTTCCGCTTTAATTCGAAAGCATTCTGCATATACACACTATTTTTGTTTCTTAAGATTTGTTTGGGTATCTTTTTCTTATGCCTTTTGCTATATCTTCCAGTCTGAAAAGTTGAAAGGCAATATTTATTTTGGTGTCGGTCTTCATTTTCTGATTGCCTTAGATTGTTGTATTTTCTTAAAAGAATGTTCAAATAAAATTCAATAAACACTCATTCTCAAAGCGGTGTATAACTTGCCTTGTTATTTCTACATAATAAATTTCTTGGGCCGTGAGAATAACTCGATTTCTGTTCATGATACATCATGAAAACAGTGTTTTTAATAGTTTTTTTGTAATAACAAGATATATTGTTGATAATCAGCAATTCAAATCTAGAAGCAATTAAATAAAACTAGAGAAAAAAACAAGATAAAGTCTACATATTTGTACCCCCGCAGTGGCCGCGGAGCTTCTCCCAAAGGAGGGGGGAGGGGAGCAACAAAAAGGGCACTTTCGGATTCCAACAAACGGAAACCTCAAAGCGAAAATATACACATTTAAGACAATGGTATATACCCCCTACATTGTGATAACATTATCATGGACTATTTCAGTATTTGTTTCTCTCTTTACATGGTCCGAAATACTGCTTAAATCATACTTTGCAGTTGGGATGACGGTTTGAATATTCAATTGCGAGTGAGCGAAGCGAGGGAGCAAAATTTTTCAAGATTTGTGAGGTCGTAGTGCATAACATTACGTCTTATAAAGTGGGAAAACACAATCTTGATGGGGTTCAAGCACAATCTAATTATGAAAGACTGAACAGACCTTTGATAAGTAGCATAATTATATCAACAGCGAGCTTTTGGGGAAATAAAATAAAAGATTGCTCTTGGTCGCTTTAATATAAAGGGCACAAATTTTGGAGAAAGGAAAAGGGGCACTTATCAGTACTAGGGAGAAAGGACAAATTAGAAAAGAAAAGGAGCACGCGTCAAAGTAAAAGGGGCTATTATCAGAGGTGAAATTGGGGCACTTCTCGCACCTGTAGTTTGTTTTATCACTTATGAGAATGGAAAAGGTGCATTTGTCGAAGGAAAAGGGGCAACTTCTAGATCTTAATAGGGGCATTTATCAGCTGTGAAAAGTGGCATTTGTGAAAATAGGAAGGGGCTCTTATAAAACAGGAAAAGGGTCACTTATCAGAAGGAAAATGTGTACTTATTAGAAAGGAAAAGGAGCACGTGTCATAGTAGTTTTATTGTTAAGTTGGCTTCTCTTAATGTTCCATATGCATGAACACATTACGTCGTTATTTTATGCATACAGTTTGTGTACATTCATGCATTTTTTCCATTGTATTGTTTGGCAAAAAATACTTTATGTATACTTGTGAATGTTGCATACACTGTCTCAGTCTACCATCTACTTTTATCTCTTTCTCTCTCTCTCTCTCTCTCTTTCTCTCTCACTCTCGGCTCTATTTCTCCTTTACCTTTTATCTTTCCCCTCGTATTAGTATTTACATCTATCCATCCCCGTGTTTTTCTTTTCCTTGTCCTTCCCCCTCTCTCTCTCTCTCTCTCTCTCTCTCTCTCTCTCTCTCTCTCTCTCGCGCTCTCCCTCTCCTCAGCTCCCTCCCTCTGTACCTTTATCTCTCTTTCCCTATCTCTTTGATATCACGTGTGTAGGCCTATTAATGCAATGTATAATTCTTTGTTTTTTCGTTTTGTTTACACTATATTTCTTGCATACATTCTATGTTTATAATATTATTGTATGTATTGTATTATTCGAGTTGTAAACTGACCCCTTAAGCCTGTCTTGCTGGTCAATTCGTATAGACCATTAGATAAATATTTAATAAATAAATAAATACATAAATAAATCACCATCATCATGGTTGTCACCATCACCTGCACATGCCTAGGATATACATGTAGGGCCTAAATGAGCTATGCGTTGTATGCACTCTGTCTGCACCTGATTCCCTAGTTTTCGTTGGGTGACCTTTCAACTCTTTTGATCAGCTAGTCCGGTTAAGGTTTATGTCCGCAATGGTTCGATGATTAAAGCCTGAATTCTAATCATGGGCAATTTGGTCAAGTTCATTCAGATTTATAAAGGGTCTAGAATTTCGATAGCAACGCTAACGAGAGAAGCCTTGACCAAGGACGTCAAAGGCATTGTTCCTTGATACAATTAGGATTGAAGGGAAAAATAGATGAGGCTCTTCGGGGAATATTGCGGATTAATCCTAAGCGGACCTTCGATCGAAGTCAAGTATTGATTCATTCTCTTCGAATCGCCTGGCCAAGCCTTTTGTCGACCCTCTAAGACCCCTAAAGACACCCTCAATCGCTGGTCAATTCAACACTCTCCTCCTTTATTGTGCTAAATCTATACGAGATATTGATTGGCATGCCTTACGTTTTGTAAGACGTATGATGTCTCTGGGATACGGGACTATAAATGTTATGGTCAAGCTGGTAAGGAGGGGTCTATTGTAGGTAAAACACGTAGATGTTTATGGACCACCTGTGCCTGTTCCTCCAAGGTTCATTACAGGTTAAGAGACCGATCTGCACACCATAGCGTGTCCATCTTGGCTTTGGGTGTTCCAGCAAGTTTAGGAAAACATCGATCTTACTCATCGGTCTTGTTTGAGGAATCATCTTCTTCTTAATTCAACTTCTTGCTTGTGTTGACTTGATGGAACCCTGGAACATTGGAAGAAATATCTCGACACAGTCATAGGCCTAGACCTTAATGACACAGTCATCATTCCAAGTTTCGTGATTTCATCTGCACATCTTCGCTAATGCTTTTTACCTAGTGTGGAAGAACAGTTTCGAACTTATTGATAAGTCTTAATTGCGAGATTGCTTTGTTTTCAACTTCTTGTTTGTGTTGATTTTACGACACGTTTAACAGTGGACTGAACATTTGGGCATAACAAAATGGACATCATCTCTTGTTAAAACACCTCGACTCGTTTAGGAGTTTACGTCTAATATCAACTGAAGCCCATTTTGATCGACACCTTGAGTCTAGCCGCTGCAACTTTTCTGGGGTAAAATAATATATTTACTAATTTAGAGTTCAATATGATGTTTCCATAGCAACTACAACGCTTCCTAAGAAGTGAAAATTGATCCAAATCACTGTGCATAGGAGTACCAGGAAAGTTAACTTTTAATAAATGGATAATGATAGACCAGTAGCACCGAGGGAACTCGTAATAAACCTTTGAATCTCTCATTCAAGAAAAAGAATTCATGGAGTAAATATCCTTCATGTTGTATCACTTTTTGTACCATTTTAACTTGATTGATTTGGCACACTAAACTGAGTGATTAATACTGTGTATCAGAGATATCGTGTATCGTCCAAGGTTTTAAAGGAAACTATGTTCATAAACTACTTTTAATGAATATTAATCATTAATCGTCTTTGAGTTTGCAATACACAGTAAGCGGGTATAATCATGTTGAGGAATACATGACAAAAGTAACAAAGGGAATTAGGGGCAACCCTCCAAAGTAATTAACGGGTTTTTTCTTCAATAAAAGACTGTATAGTGAGTTCAAACTATGATGGCGACGGGAGGGATTGAGTTCCCTCGAATTCGACCACTGGGTCGGCCGCTCAAAAAAGCGAACTCGATCAACGCCGGCCTGGGGGGTTCAACAAAACTCGTTGACATCAACTTGAGTTCTAGCTTGATGAACCGACTACCAGCCACGATCTCGTCAACGCTCGGTCAAGGAGATGAAATGGTGAACGAAGAATCATCCGCTCGACGTTGCTTCTCTCTCCAGCCCCACACGAAGAACAAAACGGCCGAGAAACGTCACACATTTTACAAGCGGTTAAGCAGTCGTAACTTAATGGGAGCGCAAAGCAGGACTTCTGACCCTACTAGTACTAGTAACCTTGGTAACAGTAAAATTGGCGAAAAGGAGGAGAGGGGACGGCGTCAGCTTACGCGATCGGAGAGTTTTCGTCTAAGAGCCATCAAAGAACTCGCAAAGCAAAATAGCTCCCTGAGTGATATTTACGACGACAGTGCGTACTTACGGCGGGTCAGTAACTTCAGTGATGGGGCGGTGGATGTGGTCAAAACGCGCGCCGTGTCGCGGACGCGAGGTCATCCCTCACCAGACAGATAAGTCTTCTCAGTCTCCGCTCGAAGGGGTCGACGATGTCGCTGATGAGTTTAGACACGGGGGAGATGCAGACGGGGAGGGCGGGGAGGAGAAAGAGCAGAGGTAGTTTCGCTCCAAGTTTACGGACGAGAAGGGGAGGTCGCCAGGGAGAATCACCTTCAAGAATTGGCGGGAGATTAAGCAGGCGATCCCAACTCAAAGCCATCGCTCCACCTCCAAGTGTGGTAAGTCAGTAGTCACATAGAGACGATCAACAAAATCTAGCTTAACCACAAAGACTTTCGAAAAATCAACCTAAGTTAATGTTAACAGCCTTGTTCATCACCTCTTGAAATGTTGAAGCATTACAGTGACGTATTATGTAATTCAATCATGATTTCTCTGAATAAACATTAGGGTGATGAAAATTGCCCTTGAGTTGATTTTTCGAAAAATCTGAGCGATCTTATTACAATACTTGTTACTAAATATTGTAGATTTCAATAAAATCAATCTGATGGTAATGCTTCTATTCGTTAAAAGGAAATCATGGTTAGACCAAAATTCCTGTGAAGATCATAGAAAGCGACATGTAAGGATATAAAATTATAATTGCAGATGTGATATCGATTACTTATATTATCATCATTGATAAATTTTATAGGGAAATAACAAATTGTATAAAAGTATTAATATAAGTCACTAAAAATTCCAAATATTTTTATTCGACAGGCTATATAAGAATGAATGCTGTAGATAAATCGCACATAACATCACCATACTTATAAATGCTATGTAGGCCTATTTAATTGTCTTTGTAAAATATTGAATTATATTATATTCGTCTAATATGTGACTTATTGGTATATTTCTTTGCAAATATAGTTTTTTTCAACTCACTGGTGCCTCTATCAGTGATTTCGTAACTCCGTTAATTGATTTTCGTTTTTAGTCATACAAAATACAAAATATCATCAAATATACTTTTGATATATTTTATGACATTGCGATAAGGCGAATAGAGCTTTGTCTATAGATAAAGGAAATTCTGGGAAAGTTCATGAAGAAAAAAGAATAGGGAAAAGAAATCCATGTAGTAAACCTCTTTTTCTGTAAGTATATTGTGTCCATTTTTCCCTTTCAATCATTTCTTTATCTCATTTTCCCATGACAGTTAAAACATCGTTTCATGAAGGCTGTTCGGCTTCTTCAGCTGATAAATCGCTCGTTTCAAATCAACAAAAGGTGTGTATTGTTGTGATTTATGAAATCATGTTCAAATAGGTGTCATGGTCGAGATGTTTGAAACTTTGAACACAGATGCAGAGGTCGTGGGTTCGAGCCTCGGTATGACACTTATGTGTTGCAGTTGCATTACAAGTACGCTTCCCATGTTTACGGTGACTATTATGATAGGAATACTCCTCAGTGAGTGGGGATGGTGCGAGCAGATATTTGATGACCAGGGTAATAATATCTGTACATCACTTAGAGACATTAGTTGTTTCAATCCAGATTATGACCACCTTTATTAGAATATAAAGTTATGCTTTCCCTATCCATATTTTCATAATCATATAATTTATTATCCAAATGAAGATCATGTTAAAAGTAAACATGTATAATCAGCTAAGTTACACTCCATGACACTGCCATTTATCTTTATGTGAATATTGTGTTTCAGTTTAAAACCAAACTTGAAATTATTATACACAGTGGCGTAGCGTGAGTACATCCATTGAGGGGCACTGGAACAATGGGGGGTAGGTGGTCCTGATTTCTTCTTTTCTTGTCCTTTTCATCCTTTTTCCTTTCCCTTCTCTCTATGCTCGCATTTTTTTTCATTTTGTTATGTTTTAACCACTCGGGTTAGTTTTGGGGCACCTGCCTCCCTATGCCCCTGCATCTACGCCACAGATTATATTTATCAATTAATAACATTATATGATTAGATATATGGTATTGTAAATCACGGAGGCATATCCTGTAATTGTATTTTCAGTAGCCTTTACGTGAGGGAACAAGAGGGAGAGGGTGTAGGACTAGGTGGCCCGCCGTCGCCCAGAAAAGGAGCAGGAATCTTCTTCGATCTCAGTCACTTCAAAGCTAGAAAAGAGGTACGTTCTACTACTCTTTACAATATGCTTACATTTGTCTAATCATTTCTCATTTATGATTTTAAGTTTGAGGTATATTCAATGTTCTTTTTGCTGTACGTGAATCTGATTATTTGTAGATGACGAGGAAAGTAGTATTGGATGATTTGTCCTAATTCTAAGATCTTTGCGGCGATGTGTAAATCAAAGTAAATTAAGTATTTTCACCCTCAAAATGAAAGTAGTTGTATTCTGTAAAAATGTATCGCAATTTTATTTCTTAATTGAAAGATCATACTTGAAAATGTTGGCGTTTAAATTCATTATTTTTTTTCCTTTAGTGTCTTTCATGAACGCACTTAGCATGCATGGGGAAACAAATCACAAATAATAAAAATTGTTATTTTAGAGAGAAATATATATCACTCTTTTATATTGAGTTTGTATCCAAATACTTCAAATGAAATTCGTCGGAGTTCCCACAATATTAAACAATCCACATCTGATTATCTTACCTTCACAATATCTAAATGAATTAAATATTCTCAGGATGAAGCGGTAATATCCATGTACATATTTGATTAAAATACAGAGGGTAATTTGTCTCATATTTTCCCCCTCTTTCTAATACCGGTGGAAACCGGCATCGGTAGACAATTACATGTTTGTTTGAGATTCAATTAAAATGTAGATGTCTACTCATTAACAATCTTTGTCATTTCAATTATCAATGTTTCGTCATGAAAGGGTATTGTCTCATCTAATATGACGCGGATATAACTAACCAAAGAATACAGGTCAAATATTGGTCTAGACATGCCTGTATAATTGAACGTTATGCCCATCTACGCTCGGGTATAACATTTTACCCGATCACCTCACACATACCATTCTACATGAACTATTGAGTTGGTATAGATGCTTTGTTTTTCTAAATGATGATATTTAAAGTCGCCTTTTTATGTACTTTCAATAACATGGATTAATTTTTAACCGAACCTAAAAACTAAACAAAATGGGAAGAAAAAAATGTGAAAAGGCGGAGGAGTGGCATCGTTTTCAAAATGGTAGATTTTACACTTTTTAACTGCTGAAATACTGAAAATTCATCTAATTGGTACATTGTTAACGTAAAATATCCTTTCGACTCAATAAGGACACGCGATGGCTCAGTGTTAGAGCAGTGGTCTTGTAACCGGGAGGTCCCGGGTTCGAAACCGAGTCGATGCGCTAGTGCCCTTTGGTAAGGCCATTAATCCTCATTATCAAGTCCATCGGAAAGGAATTAAAGCCGTCAGTCCCCTGGCAGTCAGGTAAAACAAACCATCAAACCAAACCATCAAGTAATACCTCCACCAACGATTACGTAACACCGTTAATTGATATTAGAGAGCCATGTGGTTATTTATCAGACATACTTTCGATATGGCATACTACTGCGAAAAGGCTTTTTTTTACCTCTAAATGAGAGTAGTTAAAGTCGATTCTTATGTAGTTGGTAGATTTTACACTTTTTAACTGCTGGAACAAGTATTTACAGTGCTAAGTATTTACAGTGCTAAGTATTTACAGTGCTAGAGCCAGCACTACAAAGAGTGACGTACAATATTTTGAAGTGTTTTCACTCCTCATCCCAATTAAATATTGATGTACCGCTAAACTTTTGGGGCACACAACTATTACCAACTTCTTTGTTTATAAATCACTGGGAAGTGAAAATAAGGTAACTTTTGATAAAATGTTTATTCAGTTATTTACTCTCCTTACTTGTTCTCTATTGTCCTACGTCAAAATAAAAATTAGTAAAAAATCTGCACATTTCTTTAAATTCTTAATCATGAATTTAGAACGTTTGATTCATGACTTGCGCTAAACATTTAAGTAAAAATGAACACAGGCATAACGATTTCAAAGGTAGCAATGTGCAATTAATCTGACGATGGCATCAATACGGTGTTTTTGTCTTATCTTTTTATTCAGTAAGGCAATAAAGCACGAAAATCGTACAAAAGAAAAACTATATACCCTACGTAAACTGTGGCCTCGATTGTAGACATGAACATTGCAAAGACCACGTTTTCTTGTTAAGTCACTCCCTCCTTACCTAAATCAATCTGTCTGCCTGACGCGGATATGTCATTCCAAATCGATGCCAATAACAGACCAGAGTAAGACACGAGTTGGAAGAATGACTTAGTGACCTCGCTTGGTGCAAGTGATAAATGGAGTCACTGATTAGCACATCACTGGCGATTGGTGAAAATGGAATGATGGCGATTTATTGATTGCATGTTTGTATGAAGGCTGGGTGTTGACGTCTGCTGCCAAGACCCATCAGTGAAATCCTGATTTAATTTTGTAAATACATAAATTCGTTAAATCATATCATTTTACATTAGATTTAACATCTTTTCGTCTTTCGGCAGACAATGATTATAAAGGCTTACATTAAAACCTATTTTGTATCATTTATAATTATATCCAATAGGCCGTATTGGTTTCGGTATTTTGCATAAAGTTCGTGGTTATCATTTTATTTCACTGATCATATTTTTTCTTGAGCTTATTAAGATTCAATTCAATGGCGTATTTCGAGGGGGAGTAAGACTTTATTTACGAAAGTTTATGGATAAACTACCAATATCAGTCTGTGTCTGTAGTAATAATTAGATCAATTTATATAGCGCAGCTACTACATAAACACATACTCTACTGCGCTGTGATGAAAACAGAACTCATAACCGTGCTACTTTTCAGACACACAATTAAAAACTATTCAAAAGCTCCTGAAAACTCCAGAATCTTTCATTGAATTATTACTTCGTACAGATAGTTAAAAGATTGTAATAAATCAAAGACTGTTTATAAATCTTAAATCCCCTTTAAAGCGTTGGGAGCCCCTCTAAAGTGTTGGGAGCCCCAAATTCGCCAAATATTTGGTGGCAAAATTTCACTTAAATTGTATCATTATGTGAAATAGGGTGTCATTTTAGACACACTTCCGCAAAGATTTTCCCCCAAAACATGTGTTTGAAGACAAATATTGATCAAAGAATACATAATTTAGGTTTTCTATTGTACGCAGAAAACGAAAATTTTGAATTCTTTCATCAATATTCGACTTCAAACCCATTTGTTTTCAAAATCCTTGCAAAAATGTGTCTTAAATGACATCCTATTTCACATTATGATACAATTTAAGTGAAAATTTGCCATCAAATTTGTGGGGCTCCTAACACTTTATACCTCCTTCACATACACGGATTTTTCTTACGAGTCATTACGGATCGCCAACTCGAAGTCAATCGCAAGCATCCGTAAATAACTCGCTGGTATCCGTAAGTAACCCGTCACAACTCGCAACAACTCGCAGACACTCTTAAGGATCCGTGAAAGGAGAGGCGAATTTTTTGACATGTCAAAAATCTTCTTACGATTGTCCACGGATTGATTTTTCAGTAAATAACTCATAAATAGCTCGTAACAATCCGTAAATATCGTAAACAGCTCGCAACAACACGTAACCACCCGTAAACTGCTCGCAAGAATCCGTAAATGACTCGTAACAAAGTTTTTAAACGATTTGTTACGGTTAGTTTAGGGATTATTTACGGATTAGTGCGAGTGCTTACGTGTTGTTTACGATTTCATTCGGGTCGTGTTACGATGGCTTTACGGATTGTTACGAGTTATTACGAGCACTTTACGTGTAGTAACGAGTACTTTATGAATAGAAACGTATACTTTACGTATTCTCACGAATTGCTTACGATTTGGGGAAAGGTATAAAAGCTGCAAATTTGAACACTTCATTTTCAGCTGTTATTTTTTGGCTAAAAATCGTAAGGACTCGTAAATATTCGTAACTATTCATAACAACACGTAAACAGGTCGTAACTAACACGTAAGTTGCTCGTAGTATTACATCGTAATAACTCGTAAAAATCCGTAATAAACCGTAAATATCTCGTAAATAGCTCGTAACAACTCTTAAATCGGTCGTAAAAGTGGCAAAATCGTAAGGATCCGTGAAAGATCCGTGAATATGTGCGATCCGTAAGGACTCGTAAGAAAATCCGTGTAAGTGAAGGGGGTATTAGAGGGGCTTTAAGAAAATCATATAAATTAATGGCTTTTGTGGCTGGCGGTTCTACATGTATACTGGAAAGAAGAAGAAAAAAAATCGACGCCACCTAACAATCGTCGCATACTTTTCAATATTCGTTTAGACTGTCTATTCATGAGATATATTTTATTTTATTACTATCAAGGGTCAGCTGAGTTGTGAAACCAAACGAATTTTGAGCAAGGAATCAAGCGAAAGAACCCCTGAGGAAATACAGAAGGTAGGTTAATGAGATAAATTTGTGGTAATGTATCTTCTCTGTGTTTCCATATATCTTTTTGAGCATTAAGGACGTTTATTTAGAGGTTTCTTAGTTTAACTCCAACAATGCTAAAACTGCTAAAAGTAGAATGTTCTAGGTTTTGCAGTTTTTTTTCTGATGTCTACATATTTCACAGAGAAAAAGAGTATCAAGTTGTTTTTAATGTTCGGTTTCACTTCGAACCTAGCCTGGCTTGAGATAACTCTGTGAAATAAACGATACGCTCATGCAAAAGATACGCTCATGTAAAAGATAAATCAGTTAATTTGAGTTCAGTTCATATATTAATTTCAATTATGAACTTTACAAACAGTAGTACGTGACAATACAACAAACAAATCATCTGCATATTGGTTTAAAACAAAATAGAGCTGATTATCAAATAGCCTGAATTGTCTTGTAAAAGAATGAAGAAGAGAAGAGATATATATTCTGAGTTAGCCTTACTTTTGGAACTAGTTGGACGTTGATTATTTATTGATGAATGAATATGAGACTATAATTGTATTTCCCCACTTATTTCATACAGGCATTGGTGTCACTTCGTAACACATTGGATGTTTTCTGTGAGTTTCCTGTTCAGATGCAACAATCCATCGCAAAGTTTGGATTTTACAACAAGTAATTTATCTTATTTTCCTTCACATGCTGGTATTATACGGGATTTTTGTTTGTTTGTTTGTTCGTTTTTGTTTACTCTTTTGGAGGGTATTTTGGGCAATTTCTTCCTTCCCCCGTATGTCGCCGGTAGAGGATTGCTGCTGTCTTGCTTACTCTCGAAGGGGTAGGCAGTTGCAGTGGGTTTTGTTTCAGATATTGGGTCGAAACTAACTTTGAAGTAAGGTTGATCCATTTCTAATGGGAATATTGAGTTATTTTACTAACAAGTTAGCCTAGAAGATTCCAATAATCAAAGCCGATACAAATACAAATAGACAAACAAACAAACAAAAAGGGTCCATGGATATTCCAATTTGTCCACAGTGGCACAAAAGTTCTTCCAACATACAAATGAAAGAAACAAATCTTGTTGTTGAACGCTGCACAAATGTTGGCAAATGTGTCAGCCATTTAAAGTAGTTTAACAATGCCACTGCATAATATCAATCAATCTAATTTCAACACCATCCTTTAATGATTTCTGCTTTTGGGAGTAAAACGGAATGTATTTTCTCAATATTTGTATATAGTAATTATTATGTTTTGCAAAGGATTGCCAAATCCTCAAGCTCCGCCCTTGTGACAACGCTATATGACTCATTTACATTCAGACTTAAACGATAATTTATCAATCATATTATTTGTTTATCATGCTCACAACAGTTTGTAAAGTAATTCCGGAAAAAAACTACAAGCATGATAAAGAGGGACATATCATGAATTAAATCAAATCTATCAGTTAACATTGCAATTGATTCCAATAAAGATGCCATCGTCTCTCTTTCAATGAAGGCTTGAGAAACGTCGTATCATCATCCGAGAAGGGCACCGAACGGAGAACTTTCACCTGATGCTATCCGGTACAGCGGTTGTCACGACAACCACGCGAGATGAGCAGACCCAGGAAGCAAGAGTCAAACTCGTCAACTTCATCAGGAGGGGAAACACTTTCGGAGTGAGTAGATTATTCATGCTTTAATTTCTTCTCGTTTAGATTTTACAAATTCTTTGTTCTGTAACCTTCCAAAAAAAGATGTCACAAAACTTCAACGACTTCAAAATTCTGCAGCCCGCCTATTTACATTCACTAACAAATATGATTCCATATCACCCATTCTCCGTTCTCTCCATTGGTTGCCAGTTGACAAAAGGATTATCTTTAAAATTCTGTTACTAGTACATCATTCAGTTCACTCTCTTATTTCCCCTACATACCTGAGCAACTCTGTTTCCAAATACAATCCCACACGAAGTCTTCACTCGTCATCAGACACGCTATTGCTTCATACACCTAGAATATAAAACATGCTTGGGGCGATCGGGCTTTCTTAACCATGGGTCCGAAACTCTGAAATAAACTCCCTCTACAAATATGTCAACTGTCGTTAACAGAAACATTCAAATCACAACTGAAAACTTATTTGTTTTTTTGTAGATGTAATTATTGCAATATTCTAATTTACTATGTCTAGGAAAATTTCGAATTTCGTTTTTTGTTTTTTTCTTTCTTATGTTTGTTACATGTATTTTTCTCTAAGCGCCATGAGCACCGAAAGGTGGACCTGTGCGCTATACAAGTAGCCACTATTATTATTATTATTATGCGTCTACTAACTTTTTTTCAAATGGCGATGCTTCAACATTTCGAAAGCTCATCAAAGAGATCGTAGTACAGAAATGAAAAAAATATGAATCATAGCTTGTAATAAATGAGTAATCATCAACAATATTTCAACAGAAGAGGTACGTTATAAACGATATTCCAACAATCTGTGATATCAAAACATTATGTTAGCTATATGATTATGATTATGATATCGTTATGATTATCCTGTTACATCCTAAAATATCTCGAAATGCTTGTGGCCGTATGACGTGGATAAATCGAGTATATATTAGGATACAATGTTACGAAACGTAAACTAGCTGAAAGTTTTTTTTTAAAACTTTTAGCCCTAATAATGTTCATATAGCACCAACTTTAGGGTGTGCAATAACAAACCGCAATTCTAACACTTCTGTACCTCTAATGAACACCTGAAGGGCCAATAATCTTTTTACTATATCTGTGTATTACGATGACAATACATGTGCGGTCGTTAAACAATGATAAACAAAGAAGAATGCATTTTTATCATTATTTGAAGGAACGAGAACTGATGACAGGCGTAGTAAGACCTCATACCATCGTCTGTCATGAGGAGGTAGAACTACTGAGTCTAGACAAAGAGGTAAGAAAGGTTTGAGAATTATTCTACGTGTACGTGCATGTGTCTCCTATACATATGCACTGAGACACCACTCAACACAAGCACCCTTTGAAAGTAGTAGTGAAGTGAACTCCGGTGTTAAGTGTAGCCAGTCATGTTTACTTGCCACTGTAACTATTTAATTTTACGCTCAGATAAAGATTAAGAGACGAGGAAAAGGCCATTCTAAACATGTTTTTGATTGCCCAATGTTTATCATTTGTCGATTCGGGGGACAGCCGCCCCCACCCCAATTGAGAAAATCATCCCCAATAGTTCTATATTGTTAAGTGGAAAAAATGTTGGAATCGGTCGACAAATTTCTCCCTTCCTTTCATGGCCTGGGTTGGTATTCCCGAACCCATATTCCTACTAAAACTTAACGCCATACAAGAAGAATTTCACCTGTCCCTAATTTCGATAACATCGAATCCGGTTCTACATAATTATTTAAATCGCTAGTGTATTTAATACAGGCCCAACGTTAATGTCTAACTTTTGAATAATATTTTGGCTTTGATGTTAGGATAGCTCGTTGTTTGTATATCCTTACATTTTGGTAAAATGAAATTTCAGCTTTGATAACAGCGTGTAGCAAAAAGTTATTTTGCATATAGGCATGTTTATGTTTGAATGATTTGTTGTTGTTGCTCTGTTAAAATGTTATTGCACTTTGTCTGAATTTGACCGAATTTGGCAGAAGCTCGTTTGAAGTCTCCTTTCTGTTTAATTCTCAACTAGGAGTACGTCACCATCTTCATCCCGAAAAACGAACAGGAGATCGTACAGGACGTCGACTTAATCAGCTTTCTTCGAACCATCACGGTCTTTCAGGACTGGCCGGTCGACAAGCTTCCGAAGAACAACCCCGTCATCTGTCTTCTCACATACTTTAGAAAGGGCGCAGTGGTTTGCTTAGACAGCAACAAGACAGAGTGGATTTTTGTCATCAAATCCGTGAGTTTTCTCCCAGTTACATATACGTCCCGTCCCTTCAATTGCGTCCAAGCATGCTGCATTTGTCAATCACACTTATGGGAACGCGTACTTTTGAAATATTCAAACATTGCAATGTTTAATTGAAACCCCTTTTGGAATCGCATTAATATGCGCATTAGTGCAATAAATCTTGATACGATACACTGTATTAACAGATGGGAACAGTATTAAGCTCGCAACTATCGATTTAGCACCTTGGCAAAGAGAAGAAATTGAAATTTATATAAAGATCTTGCTGAAGGACATAAGTGCCGTGCCGGAGCTTGAATTTACGACATCTACATCACCGTTCAAGTGACTAAACCACTTGACTACACCACTACTATACCTCGCAATATGTTATCTCATATTTTTCTTTTTCTTCCACCAGGGAGCATGCCACGTGTTGAAAGAACTCAAAGAACCGAAAACTGCAACTCCACGCAAGATGAAGGGGAAAGAATCTCCCAAGAAGAAACACACATCTCGTAAGACGAATCAAAGTAAGTCCATGAAAATATGGACCAATTTTCCACAAGGAACAGCATTTTGCTGATGCAGTATGCTTAACTGAGCCTTTGCAAGAAAGATGCCATTCAAAAACTATGAATAAATAAATGATGATTTGGACTTATGTTTGAGTGTGTCTTAATCTGAGAATACTTTTTTCTTCATATTCATGTGACGACATTCAAGCTTTACATTGAAAGGTTTTCCTGTTATTAAGGACTGAAAGTTACTATACATTAATTATTACGTTTCTTAAATAAGGAGTTTTTGCGCATTATTACTTCCCATAGCCCATACTGTCTCTGCCTATATTTGCCTTTATCTCTTTTTCTCTCCTTCTCTCTGAATATTCCTTGGTCTCTCTGTCTCTATGTCTCTGCCTCTCTGTCTCTGTGTTTCTCTCTCTCAGTTTCACTTTAAATCTCTCAATTTATATTTATGTGAATCTCTGTCGCTCGCTCTCATGCATTTTCTCTCTCTCTCTCCATCTTGAATATTGATAAACGCTTCTCTTTAATTTCTCCACCCCCACCTATACAGAGAAGAAACTCATGTTACCTCCCATCATCAAAGTAACCGAAGACGACTCACCCTCATCATCCTCCTGGCTTTCCAGCCCCACCCCTAGCATACGGGATGACGTCAGCATTGGAAGCATGGGGAGTGACGATGAGACGAGGAGACCCAAGGGAGGGAGATTCTACAACGCGGCCAAGACGGTCTTCTCTACCGAAGTGCGACTCCGGCAGAAGCTGGACCGTATTGGAGACGCTGAGGAGCATATATCTCGTAGGTTTCTCCCACTTTCCAGGATAAGGCCCAAAAGAACTAGCTCCTGGACTATCACCCTAAACGACCCCCTCCCCCCCCCCCATGTTCCCCACCCCTTCCGTTAATTATATATTATATATATAACTTTTCTCAGTACAGCCATTCATTGAGGAAAATATCCTTAATCCGATCCTAAAGGCTTGATATGCCGCGGTCAATCGCCGCAAAATAACCGCTGCGGTTCTTTTTTTTTGCGGAGGTTAACCGCGGCATATCTGAAAAAGCCTTTTGATTTTTTAAGAGGGTCCTGGAACTAATCGTCGGAATCGTATTTGTCCGAGCGTCTAGCTTTCCGACGATGTTGATTGTACGTTTTGTAGTTGTCCGGATAGCAAATACGGACAAACTATAGCATTATTATAGTATTACATTCAGACTACAGCATTAGCACCAGAATTGATCAGCCTCCCACAATTATGTTAACTGTCTAAATCTCGCTTATTCTCAATGTTTGCTTCTCCCTTTTTAGTCTTGGATAACCTTACAGCACGGAGTAGAAGCCCTCGCCTTGCTGACCTAACGGTAAGTAGTTCTTATGTCATTTACATTCCATTCTACTGTAAAGTCTATAGTACTTCATTCACTTGACTCTCATTCAAAGGGTCAAGGGTTCGAATCCCAGCCCGGCGCTAACGTTGTGAATCCACATTTGCCACTCTCCACCCAGGTGTAAATGGGTACTACTTGCAGGGCCCGCAGGAAGAGCAGTATTAATACTGATGTGGCTACTCTTTAGTAAACAAGACCAAATTATCATTATGTTATTATTATTATTATTATTAAAGGCTTACATAGTACAACAAGTGACAGTTAGCACTCACACATTCACTTTTGTCTCAGTAACATCATGCAACTTCACAAAATGAGATTTTGGCTTTCCCTTTATCATATTCTAACATATTTTTGACTACAGTAAAAAATGAAGATTAAAGTGGAAGCTTAATTTCGGTTGAACGATTACAATAAAATACTAAAATATACTCATGCTCTTAGCCTTCCAACTGTTATTGTAACATTGTGTTTGTTTGGACAGAAAGTTTGATTGTTTTAAAGAAATATGTGATGATGCTACAGAAATACACTGACCCGTAGATTGGTGTGACGTTGTTTAGGAGTGAAATTTAACCATTTCATTCCCCACGACAGAGATATGTGTTTTCTGACTATAGTTGTCTATCAAAAATTTGAATTATTTTGAGGTCCCTTCAGTTGAAATACATTTACGTTATTGAGCCCTCGTTATTATTGCTCTGCCAACATTTCATTAATATGTTGATGTGTTTTTTGTTTTTGTTTTTGTTTTGTTTACAGACAACATTAATGGCATCCGTGTGCTCAGACGCTGGCAGTGTACGGAGCGGTGACGAACGGAATTCTATCTTTCTCAAACTGCGTAGATGTGTCCCGGGCGAAGTTTTCGTAAGTAAAATAAAAGAAACTTATTTGAAAAGAAGAGATAGCTTGGCAATTTGCTATTTTGATAATAACATATCATTTAATCCCTCAGACATACTTTAAATAAATTGCCCTTTGTTTGAGCAGCTTGATCTTAAATCTATCTTTATTATTTCATTTTGTGACATAGGGGCTCAACTCAGTCCTCTTTAAGTCTGTCGGGGGTTCCCCGAGCCTAACTCTGACGTCAGAGGGAGCAGAATGCATCCTCATCTCCAAAAATTTCTTCCTGCAGCATCTCACTGAGACGGCCAAAGATCGTCTGCTACGTACGGTAAGTCACAAGCCAGTCATAAGCAATGTCAACATTATAGCTAAATGTATATGATCACATCCAGGCTCTTCGTCAGGAAAATATATGCTTGGGATTGTTTAGGGATTGTCAATTTACGCATCAATGCATTACCTGAATTACTTAAATTACCTATGATGACGCCCAGTAAGTCCAAAGACTTGTAGAGAGCCATTCAACAGAGATGTTCCTGATCATACAAAGCTCCTCAAATCATTCCTCACACATGGTCAAAATTTAGTTCAAACAATTAGGTTTAAACTTATTACACTTCTGTTTCCAGTCGTCATTGAATTTGGACTTTAAAACATTGACTGACGATGACTCAACAATGTCAGCAGAAAGGTCATTCCAAAAATGAACTACTCTTTGACTGAAAGAATGTAACATTTTGCTAGTGCGGTAGGAAGAAATTCACTCATTTTATTTTTCTAAAGCAAGACCTTACTCGGGGAATGAGCAAAATTAAGCAAAATGTGTGTTTTGCACTGTCGAGAATATGCTGAATCATGGTCGTAATAATAGTCTGTCCATACTTATTGTTTTTGTTTAGCAAAACGGGATAGGGTCTGGAGGGGGAAGGGGCACCGCCCCGATCATTATTCCTTTCGGTTTGTTGATGTGAAGGGCTCTAAGGACTTTTTATCAAAACCACCACAAACTGATCCTGATGAACTTCATTTTGTTAAACTTCTACTTCTAGGTTCCTCCATGGCCGGCCGAAGCACGCTTACAGGAGTTACTTCAAGAACATGCAGACTGGGACCGATACAAGTCAGCCATGGTGGGAGATATCATCACCTTCAAGCACAATGTAGCCACAGGTACAATCTGAAAAAATAACTACGATGTTGACGTCGATGGCAGCGACTTCGTCGGTGATAACGACCGCGTTGATGACAAAATTTTACTCAAATGTACTTTGTTCTTTAATTATTCCATTGTGCATCCGAATGGGATTACTCATCGTTATCTCCTAGGGGTGATGTGATATTACATACATTGTTGTTAGCGATAGTGATGTATTTATAAAATATATTCATCTCACTTTACTTCAGTGATGATATTTATCATTTATTCATTTCCAATATTTCTTTTGATAATCACTGATCCTGTCTTTCACATTCATTTTATTTAATTATACATTTTTTCATATTCGAGTTCTCTCTCTCTCTCTATTTCCCCTTTCCTTCGTCTATCTCTCAATCTAACTGCGTTCAAAGCATTAAAACATGAATGACGAAGAACAGTGCTTACTTTGCTATGAATTCAATGCAAATTGCATTATTTGTCTGAAATATCAACCAGAGTCTAAAGTTTCATCATTGTTCATTTATTTTTTCAGAAATTGTTAACAGCTTTATAGACAGGATACCATAAAAACACTCTTATTGCACAACTTGCAAGGTACGTCTTATACCTACATCAACCAAAATGGCTAAGAAATAGAAAATAGAACAGTTTCTGAGATACGGACGGAATATGTACAAATATTCAAAACAATTTGTTTAAATAGTTTCGAAATATACAAATAAATCTCTCTTATTTTAAGATGAGCAAGCCGGTATCATTGCACCGACATTTTAGTCTAAAACATACCTTGTATAGAGTTGTGTTTCACTACGGTAATAATTTCACAGTTAATTAGTAACCAATGTACAAATTATTCCGTGTAATCATATAGTTTTCAAAATTACCTTACAGTATGACAAATTATTCTATTTTTGATAATCTGAACCCTTTCTATGACTCGATTAGATTCTCATATAACAAGTGGTTTATATGTATTAAAATCAATTTTTATTACAAGTAATAATATTTCATTCGGAAGAAAGATATTTATTGCGATTTCATAATTTGTCAAACTTTCTAAGTATTCTTAAATTGAACCCAAATATACGTCAAATATTACGCTATCGCGATATGTTATCTCGTCTTTATGTATAACCTTGTTGAATGGTGCTATTCATTAATATATTCTGTACGGGAAAAAAGGTTTGTGTATACTGAAGAACTTTGTAAATTATTTTATGTGACCATAATGATTAAAATGACGTTTACAATAAACTGCAGAGGAGTTTCATTATTTTGTGTAATTTTGATGATCTTTTTTCACATGCATGTATTCAAAGTATAAGGATGGCCTCATAATATATAGATCTTATCTTTTCCATCGTCCTTTGCAATGTGAACGATGTAAGCATCAGCCAATCAGGAGTCACGTACTTTCACGAGTATATCAGCTGAAAATTTATCTTTGTGGGTACATACGGTATTAGCGATTGGTTGCAATTTGTGTGCAATTAATGCCGATGTACTTACTCAAGTCAATTAGATTAATAGTCTGTCAGTTTGGCACAAAGAATTTCAGCCTGATATTTATTCAAACTTCCTTGAAGTTAAGTGGAGAATTGTATATCTCACGGCGTCAAATATAAAACACACGAGTAGACTTAAACACACACATTAATTGGAGGATCGCGGAAAAGCAGAGGCGGGTCCAGCGTTGGCAAAATGGAAGGGGGAGGGGGAAGGAGTGAAATGTTTGAAAACCGTGAAATAAATACTACGACCCTACGATAGCATAACATGACTACTCCGCTCCCCCATGAAATTAATGGCGCACCGGATAATAATGTTCTCGACCAAAAATCGTCTTCTTTCCGGGAACAGTATTATGTCATGAATAAAAGTGATATTACATGTACATCAAAGCTACAAAGACTCATGGACTCATCATCTTTGACTTTAGACTGGTCTTTTGTCAATGCCGCATGCATAAAGTGAGCAGAAACAGTCCATTTGACTTCAATGTTGTGTTGTAGCTTCTCGGCAGTAGATTACGGAAACACAGAGTTCGGACGTTTCGCTTCGCTTTTTGATTTACAAGTCTCTCTTGACCGTTCGTTCATCATTTTCACTGGTCTCTCAGTATCCCTATCAGTGTTTCTGCTTCGTACTTCGACCAGTTGGTATGTCTTCGGAGGTTCTGTTGGACCTTGATTATTCTTTTCAGTAAGAAAAAATCGCAAAGGGTTGCGCCCTTCCATCTACTTCTATGTTAATTGGTACTTCAATGACAGAATCCATCAGTCAGGATATTGTCAAGACTACCAGGAGTTTTCTCGGGCATTCGTCAGGTCTTCAAATCTTTCACTTTCGACTGGTCGCTCAGTATCCCTGTCATTGTTTCTGCTTTATACATCGACCAGTTGCTGTGACTTTGGAGGTTCTGTTGCAGCTTCTCTGCAGTAGGGTACGGGTACACCAGGGATCGGACGTTCCGCTTGACTGCATTGGTGGCGTGCTTCGCGAAGAAGTCCTTCTTGATCATGATGCATTCTGCGCCTCGGCTTACCTGAAACGGAAACGTAAGAATTCAAATTTCAATTATCAAGTGAGGGTACAATTCATCACACGTAATTGCTTTTATTTCCCTCAAAATAAGAATAAATTTGAATATTCAAAAGACATTTCTTATGTTTCTCTTTTATGAACTGACATCTCATTTTGTCTCTCTTTTTTGCAAAAAGGTCGACTTTCATAAGCAATCCCTAAAACATAATGCACAAATTCAACACTTTTCTTCTTATTCAAGATGGTCAAAATGTGGCAAGAGAAATGCAATAGTACATTTAGGATATCATACAGTAACATGATCAAGAAAAGGAGAATTGTAATATAGTCGGGAGAACAAGAATAAACATTGTTGGCTGTGTGCGAGAAAGACTAGAGAGAAAAGGAGATACAAAGAGAGACAGGTGTGAGAGACGGGAACATCATATAGAGAGTGTATTAGAAAGAAGGGCAGGCCGATCGGAAACCTTGGACAGAGTCGGAATATGATTAAGGAGGAAATAAAATCCAAATTAGGTAAACTAGCTCAGATTTATTGTTGAACTCACCAGACTAACCGATGATTGCTCGTCGTCGAAGCCGTAATCAAAATCCAGTGAAGATAGACCCTGTCAGACAAAAGAAAATAAAAAACAAAATGTTTCAATTTACATTTATATTTTAGTTTATTTTTTGTGTTAAACGACATAAACATGCAATGCTTATGAAAAAGAAGACATCACATAGTTTCCCTCTAAATGGACAGGACATAATATTTCGTCGAGAATAGGAAATCGTCACGTGAAGGCAAAGTAATTTTTTTAAATAATTAATTATGGATATATTTCACAAATCTCAGACAGGTATATCAACATAAAGTTATATAAAGGAACTTCCTCATCTGTCGTTATTGCATGTAAGTTTAAAAGAAAATTATGAGCAATTTACCACCATCAAACAATTCCAACATATGTGTTTAAGAAAAGAAAAGAAAAACTTTGTTTAGGAAATTGAATTATTTAAAATGTGAAAATGGTCAAATGTACAGACACTGAAAATACAAAACTGTACGATAAACCTTCAATTGCAGTTCAGCAATGAGCTGGATCCATACACTAGATGAGCGAGAAATCATAAGATACTTACAAAGCAATCTTTAGGCTGGAGTAGCTCCACTTGGATGAAGACAGAGATTCCCTTTCTATCAGTAGGAATTGAGGCTCGACGCCGCCGCAGAGAATCGGCTGAGACATTGATGTTTGGAGGAGATACCTGATGAAATACAACAGGATGATAGATTGATTGACTAACATAGTGAATGATTGGTTGATTGATTGATTGATATTGATTACAGAGATTTATTCCTATGAGTAGAAATGTACGCTCGACCACGCCGTAGAGGATCAGCTAGAACAGTGATGTTTCGAGGAGACGTTATTTTGATGAAATACGGTAAGTGATTGATTGATTTATTTATTTATTAATTGATGGAATGATTTATTGAACGAATATGAAATTGACTGTTCGATTGAATGAGTGTATAATAGGTTGAATTATTGGTTGTTTGATGGATTGATAGTGATGGATAAATTATCAGAATGATTAGTTAATTTATTTGTTAATAATAGATGATTCATTGACTGATTCATTCTTCCGAATGATATAGTGGTTTCTTGATCTAATAATTTGCTGACTGACTACTTGATTGCTTGTTGATTGATTAGTGTTTATTAATGACTGATTCACATTGTTTGGTTGAATTGACTGATCGATTTATTGGATTACTACTATTACATTACATTACTCAAATACATTGTTCGATTGGGTGTTTCATTGATTAGTCGATTGATTGTTTTTAATCAATTGATCAATTGATATGTTATATTGAAGTGGTGATATTAAGAAAATAATCAATAGCATCTCTTCCTACAGATCATATAATCTGTACAAAAAGTAATGTCGAGGTGGGCATATTTTTAAATAATACTCACCGATTTCCTTTTCTTTTCTCGATTGCTGTTCGAGCGTTTTGCTTTCCCCGACGAGAAATCCCGGAACGTACTTCGAGAAAACGACTGGCGGGAGGGCGTGGCACCTTTTCTCATGTCGATGATTGGCAAGGTAGCAGTCATGTGATTGGTCACTTGGTTGGTCATGTGAGCGACCATGTGACTTGCTAGGTTGTCCATATCATCCTCGTCGCTCTCTGAGAGGGTTTTGGTTCGAGTGAGGAAGGTGGGTGTGTCCGACAGGCTTCGGATATCCATGTGTTGAAGCGTGATCTGAAAAATGGAATATATTCAAAATATAGCAATGTCAAAATTCAATCATATGGTTTGTTTTTTGTTTGGTTTTATATATCGTATAAAAAACATATATACTTACATATGAACATAAAAATTATGATAATTTCTTTAAAATAAATAAGATGGATTGCTCTATTCAGAGCCATTAATCAAATGGCTCTGTTCTTCCTAGAGGTCCAGATTATTTTATTCGGCATTGTAAAAGATCTTCTGTATATACAAACAAAATCAAAATATTCGTTGTCAGTCATTAATCAATAATACAATGTTGCCCATGAAGTTAGAATAATTTTTGTTATCACTTTGTAATCATAGTCACATTTGTATAGCATTTGATACTACGTTTCTAAGCGCTTTACATGGTAACTATTGTTACCCCGGTGACTCGATCCAACTGCTAATCTGCACATGAAAGTGCATGTGCTCTTCTCCCTGTGGATTTTTCCGGTCAGGCGCCATTTTACAAGTGCACACATGCCAATCCAACCACATTAATGTTCGCATCCTACCGGGTACCCATTCAACACCTGGGTGAAGTGGCAATCATAGATCAATGCCTTGTCAAAGGACAGAGAAATGAATGTGACAGATTTATTTTTGATAGATAAAGCTAATGTCTTCTCAAAAAATTATGGATCGATCTGAAGAGTCATACGGATTGATCAATAGAGTTCTGAGAAGATATACACTTTATCTATCAAGAACAAATCATATTTTCCCAATTATTATGTCATGAAAAAAGGTGAGACAAAATTATTCAAACTTTATGAGAAACAATGTAAATAGACAATCGTTTAATTATTTTATGAGAGCTAGCCTAGTGAAATAGATATTTCAAAACATTATTCTGATACTCTGATCGTATCTGTAGAATTATGGCAACAATTGGTGTCAATAATTATCGGCCTGAATACCACTCAGTGTTATGATGACAGCTTACCGCTCTGCTGTGTTGGCCCAGCATTGCCTTCTTTGGCGAGGAGACTTTAAGCGGCTTGATATCGGGGAGGGACAAGGTCTTGCTCCGTGTACGAGAATTCACTCCATTATCTGAGGAAATTTGAATTGAGAATGACATTAATAGTACATAGCTACATAGTCGGTCTGATAGGGGGCAGAATACGAGACGTAAATAATTCTTAATGCAAGCATACATGATAAGTGGTGTATCAAGAAATTGATAAACAGGGGTGGAATCAGCCAATTATAAGTCATGTGCATGGGGGGCTTCAGACAGAAGAAAGGGCATAGGCGTGCTTCCTTTACTTTCTGCTGGATATTCTACTTCATCATTGTACTTTCCTTTCTGGTAGTTCCCGTGAAATAAACTTTGGCGGTTCAAATGGGGAAGGGTGCGTACGAAAATTCCGCAGAGATGAGAACTCAAAAAGATATATTAGGAGAAGGGGGAAAGTATTGGGGGCATGCACCATACAAGCATCGCTTGTTTTTAGCATGCTCCATCGTTTCGATGTATACATCTAGGTCAATAATTATCCGCCGTCTTTCCCTTTTTTGAATATTTTGTTGTTGTTTTGTCTGATATACGAATTTATTACTGTTTCATGTCAAATATTGAATCAATATGTATCATGTACATGATTATACTAAAAAGGAAATAAATAGAATTACAAAATTAAACCAAGAGAAAGAATGAGAATGTGAGGGTAAGTAACTTGAGATGAAAACGTTTGTGTTTACCTGTGGTTGTTGTTGATTCTAGACGTGAGGGTCTATCATCATCTAACGCCTCTTTCCCTGGATGCAGGTTTGGCTTGACAGCCTTCAGCGGCATCAAAACTTGGCACGTACCCTAAGCATGGTACACACACACAAATAATATTAGCATCAGAATTTCCAGATAAAATGTCTTGGGTGGATAACTTGGTTTGAAAAAATGTGATTGATTCCGAATTTTTTCTCTGATGATCTGATGTTAAAGGAACAGTGATTTCTGATAAACAATATTCAAGGTAAGAAGTTCCAGCATGATTTTTAACCAAAAAAAATAATACGATTTTAAGATAATACTAATGATGATGACGACGACAGTGATGATGATGATAATGATGATGATGATTATTATCATTATTGTTATTATCATAATCACCGTTATTATTATTATTACGTTTAGTATTATCATTATTATTATTATCATTATCATTATTATTATTATTAGTAGTAGTAGTAGTAGTAGTAGTAGTAGTAGTAGTAGTAGTAGTAATAGTAGTAATATTACTGTGGATTTATATATCTTTAATAAAAATGACATTATATCATTGTACGTCATATCGTATATATAATTTGTCAAGTTTTTTCGGTTAGAACCCTATAATTTATTTCAAAATGAAAGAGCAAATTTCTTTTAAATATATCTTACCGATTTTATGACGTAAATCCATTCTGACTTGGCACTGTCTTTTACTATCACTTGGCCACGTCTGTACAAGGGAAAGAAAATAACGAGACACTTTGGATTATTTTAATCACCCAGTTTAATAAAAACAAATCAGAAAATATATTCCCCACTCTTGCAATGCCTAATCCAAATCAGTAATCATCACATTTTTATACAGAAAGACACCAGAAGAAACTAATTCTATTAGTGAGCAGGAAAGGTTCTCGAATAACATTTTTCTTGGGAAGGGGTTTGGGGGATTTGGAGTTCTTGTATTCATTTTCTATATGTGCTTCTGATTTTCTTTTATGGTGGGGCTTGACGTTTTCTTTCTTTATTTCTTTATTATATTTTTTTAGGGGGGGCTTGTAGAACCGCTACTGTCAGTGAGGCTTACAGTATATATATTTTGCAAGAACACAATTATGAATTATCGGAATCATCCATTCTCAATTCCAGGGTCTAGAATATCTTGTTTTATTAGGGCTTAAACATTCAAATTCTCTAAGTCAACTTGATGATTTTGATGATGAATATTACCCAAATAATAATCAAAAATTAAAAAATTGAAACAAACCCAACAAATGTGAAATAGAATAGTCTATAATAATGACAATAAAGGCAATAATTCACTAATAACGATTTTATTGATTTAATCATCATTAACTCTAGAATCATAAAGGTAGTCCTATCAGTACTCTCTCCATAATGTATTTTTTTAATCCTTCTAAAGTCTACTTACTTATAAAAGTGAAAGAGACACATTTCAGGATGCTGTTTGAGAATCTCCATCGGCCAGTACTTCATGAAGTTGATTTGTCTACAAGAAGAAACAGATGAGAACAAAAATAAAAATTCAGGTTGGTTTTGATATCAGTAAAGATCAAACCACTCAGGTATTTGAAGGGGCAATGTGGGGGGGGTGGCAGTTTGCCCCTGCTGACAGATTTCCGACCAAGGTAAGGAAATGCAGCAACCTTTAATAACACAAGAATTAGCAAATTTGGAATAATTGTAAGTCAAGAGACCAACGAAATGAAGTCATATTCTAAAAATTAGTCATTTGGGTGATACCTCTCACCCGGTAAGGCAATCTCACTATCTCTCTCTCTCTCTCTATCTCTATATGTCTCTCTTCCTCCTATCTCTCTCTCGCTCGCTCTCTCTCTCTCTCTTTCTCTTTCTTTCTGCCAAGCATCTATCTATATCCCATTCCCTCTCTTCCCTTCCCTCCCCCACCACCTTCTCACCTTAGAAACTTGACATGTTCGGGTTCCTGGCCTGGCGCCTGCCCCCTCATGAAGATATCGAAGAAGTCTTCTCGGGTGATGGCGAGAAGGTGAACCGGGCCCTGGCTCGACACCGTCGCCGTCCGTCGCCCGTGGTGGAGGATGGCAATCTCACCGAAACTGCTCCCTCGTCGCAGCACAGCCACGGTTCTCATGCTTGATTCACCCGTATCAGGGTTGTTAGATAAAATACTGACGACAACTGCAGGTAACAACAAAGAGATCAGATAAATGATAAATGAAAAGATGGAGAGGTGTCATCAGACTGTGGATCCCATGGGTCGCGCTTCGAGTCCCGCCCGCGCTAATGTCCGTTGGCAACACATTATTAGCGAGCTTTCGATTTAGGCACCCGACGTGGGCTACGACGCGTGACGTCATATTTATCAACTGCGCATGTGTGAGCTTCTGGGCCCAGTTCCCTTCCAAATCACACGACGGGAGTCGGGGGCAATTTCCGTGAATCCCCGTCGTCGTGAAAACGGCAACGTGGGTGCAGTTTCCTCGGTATCCCTGTTGTTATCATTCTATCATTTTTTCTTTCTGTCTTAATTTCCTTATGTTATTCTTTGTTTCTTCCTTCTATCACCTTCTCTTATGTTATTCTATGTTTTTTATCATTCTATATCACTTTCTCTTTCTGTCTTTCCTTATGTTTTTCCTTGTTTCTTCCTTCTATCACTTTCTCTTAAGTTATTCTTTATTTTTATCATTCTATCACTTTCTCTTTCTGTCTTTCCTTATGTTATTCTTTGTTTCTTCCTTCTATCACCTTCTCTTATGTTATTCTTTATTTTTATCATTCTATCACTTTCTCTTTCTGTCTTTCCTTATGTTTTTCTTTGTTTCTTCCTTCTATCACCTTCTCTTATGTTATTCTTTATTTTTTATCATTCTTTCACTTTCTCTTTCTGTCTTTCCTTATGTTTTTCTTTGTTTCTTCCTTCTATCACTTTCTCTTATGTTAGTCTTTGTTTCTTCCTTCTATCACTTTCTCTTACGTTAGTTTTTGTTTTTATCATTCTATCACATTCTCTTTCCTTATGTTATTCTTTGTTTCTTCCTTCTATCACCTTCTCTAATGTTATTCTATGTTTTTATCATTCCATCACTTTCTCTTTCTGTCTTTCCTTATGTTATTCTTTGTTTCTTCCTTCTATCACCTTCTCTTATGTTATTCTTTATTTTTTATCATTCTATCACTTTCTCTTTCTGTCTTTTCTTATGTTATTCCTTGTTTCTTCCTTCTATCACCTTCGTTTAAGTTATTCTTTATTTTTATCAGTCTATCACTTTCTCTTTCTGTCTTATGTTATTCTTTGTTTCTTCCTTCTATTACCTTCTCTTATGTTATTCTTTGTTTTTTATCATTCTAACACTTTCTCTTTCTGTCTTTCCTTATGTTATTCTTTGTTTCTTCCCTCTATTACCTTCTCTTATGTTATTTTTGTTTTTATCATTCTATCACTTTCTCTCATCCTTATGTTATTCTTCGTATCAGATTTTCGCGCACTGTGAATTTAGTACCTGATCTCAAAAATTGGTCACGTGACCGACGAAAGCCCCGTCGTGAAAAATCGAAAGCACTTCCGCGAAGGGAACGGACGTGAGCTGCGCAACGTCTCCACGCTCCAGTAACTCGTCGTAGCCCACGTCGGGTGCCTAAATCGAAAGCTCGCTAATCTAAATTTGCCACTCTCCACCCTTGTGTAGAAAACGTGTACCTGGTAGGAATGTATTCATTGAATGCTTTTAGCGCCTTAGGGCAGCTGGGCTACTATACAGCCAGGTTAATAATACTATTTTGTAGGCACCTCGAGCATCCCCTGAGATGGGCAAGTGCGCAATATAAATGTAGCTATTAATATTTATTACTCAGATCACAATCCTTTTGCTAGAATTTTGTATTGGAGGCAGTTTGGATTTAAAAAAAAGTTAAATGATACCATAACATATTTCGTAATTTTCCCTAATCTTATTCATTTGAAAAACTGATCCCAGGTTATTTAAGATTTAGACATATTTCAGTGCTGTATCCAGAAATTGATAAGGAAATGGGGGCGAACCTCCAAATGGGAGGCAGAATATACATGGGAAACCCTGTGTGATGTAAATACAGATAAACTGCAATTAGTGATTATTTTGTCCCCTGGGGTGGGGGTAGTGCTCAAACAGGTTTAACCGTTTACAATGGAAGGGTTGTAATGCTTACCTGACCCGGAAATGACGAAATAGAAATTTTCTGCGTAATGACCCTGTCTAATGATGACCCGTTTTGGAGGAATACTGGAAAGTAAGAAAGAAATTAGAAGACGAATCTAATTAAACTTCCATTGTTTATCAAGTAACGAGGTTTTGCCTAAAAGAAATGAGGTTTTGCAAAATGTCAAATCATGAAAATAGTGAATTATTTATGTCTTATATTGCTGTTTCCTCTAAATCTTGAATGCTTGATTTCTGAATTCTTTCATTTCAACCACTATCACTAACTCTATTTAACTCGAATTCTTACGTCATTTCATATGCAAATCGATAAGATTTGCATCTCTTACAATATAATGCAGAGGACTTCATTCAACTAACAGTACTGTTTCTACCACATGAAACATTAATCTTTGGTTTGTGCAATATCATTTTTTTATATGTGCAAAATTAATGATACTCACAATTCATACCACGCAACTTTGACGAGTTTTTCTTGCATATGAAGCGGGTACTCAGCGAATGATTTCATCGTCTGCAATCCAATTAGAGCCTGTAAAATTAAACAGAAACTTAGTTACAGTATATGATTGTCTTGTTCAAGGTCAAGGAGGCATAATCTTTCCATCAGTTTCGATGACACCTATCAAAACTTCGAAGTAATATCTTAAAGGTAATACAAAGTTTTGTAATATTTCAACAGGATTGGATTATGAAATTAAAAAATTTGCATTACCATTGTGAAACATACACTCTAAAAAATGAAGTGCTAAATCACGGGTGCTGGGTACAAATTTGCACCACACGTGCCAAGTGTAGCCCTTGGCGTGCATGCAGCGTTTGGGAAGCGATGACGAGCAGAAAAATGAGTGCTGGAAACACGTGCTATTCGAGAAATTGCACCCTAAGTGTGACCCTGCTTGTTTTAGCACTTGAATAAACACCGGTAGTGCTGGCGCTCCATGCACAGGCGCACCAGCGTTCCAGGTGCAAGGCAGTGCTTCACACAAAAGAAATTCAAAGTAATTTAAAATTCAAATGAGATAGGTCGCCACTGGCTATAAAAGAGCGGGGATCTGAGAAGGTATTCTTTTCATTGCCTAATAATTCTGCTTGAATGTGCATGATGATACCATTTCCAACATTCTACATGGCAGCAAGACTACCACTGCATGTAATTGACATAGAAATGTGCAATCTCAATGTAACAGTAAAAACTTCAGACTAACATAATAATATGTATTTTGTTTGTCTTGGTTGTATGAGGGCTTTACTAAATTAGGAGTGCAGACATAATGTAAACAGCATTATTATTTACCGGGCCTGGAAAATTATTTGTTACTTTCCAGGCTTTATTGAACCTTCTGATATATAACACATGTCACAATGTATAAAATGCATGTGAGTTAGATTGCAGTAAGGTAAACCTAATGTGAGAATGCTCTGTAACCAGACACAGACTGCTGGAATCCTGCAGTGTTGTTGTATTAGCTTATCATGTTTGATCTGTTTATCCATTATGATGACTTTCCAGTGATGAGCAGCTGAGTTGAGCTTTAATGTTTTATCAGTATGCATGAAACAGTTTTGTGTTTTTACCCTTTGATACAAATACATGTATTACTTTTGAAGGGATGTTGTGATTTTACAATGGTTTTTGTCAATAAAGAAGTGAGTCTTTTAACTCATATATGTGACTACCCATTCGTTACCATGAGTGTGACATGTGGCGTCTTGAGGGGTATGTTTTAGGTGCTTAAAGTAGGCTGAAAATAATAATAATAACAGAAGGGTGAGTTTTCAGCACTACAGGTGTGATTTTGTGCATCCTGTTTGTGTGTGTTCTTTAGCACTATATTGGGTGCAAAAGTGTTAGCACTAGTAGTGCCGTTTTGGGGCTCTAAAAGGGGTTATTTAATGCACTAGAAGTGTGGTTTTTGCGAGCTGCATGCGTCTAATAGCACCAGAAGTGTAAAAGGCTTACACTTAAAGTGTTTAAAGTAGCACTTGGACTGGTGTTGAATTATAGCACGTGTACAAGTGCTACTTTAGCACAATTTAGGCAGTCCCTATGCGTGCCCTTACAGGTGCTGCCTCCAAATCTTGAGGTGCTAAAATTAGCACTTGATTTTTTAGAGTGTAGTGTTAGAATAAGCAACTTTGAAAAATTGGCTCTAAAACGCTAAGGATTTCGAGAAATTCAAATATCAATTTTATCGGTGCTCCCGATAAATTTCAAATAGCGCCTACGGCCATACAATGGTAGCTGCGACCATGAAAATCTCGGAATATGCAGTTCTGATGTATAATTTCCAAACGGGAATAGAAAATCGGTCGATTTTATTCAAGAAACATTGTTTTGAAGCTAAAGTAATATCAATCTTGAGAGGGAGCTATACAACATAAAGAGTTAATTATTCACAATTTCATCACTTTAGACTCGATTTCAACCGCGACAACGATCATTGAATATTGTAGGATCGCATATGCTTCCAATATGTTCATTTGAACCAAATTCATGACCCCGTACCAAAACTTTGTATTACCTTTAATGACAAAATAAATCATTGTATGATCCAACAAACTTATTACATTTAAACCATACCAAGTTAAATTTCAAATTCAAGTTCAGAATTATTTTAAATTCCATAAAGAGAAAAATAAATGTAAATAAACATATAAAAATACATACAAATTTCATACTATAAGAGATGCTATCATAAGAATAAAGAATAGAAGTGGAATTACTGGGATGATTATAATGTTTATTAAGCTTTATGGTGATGAGGAACATCTGGTGTTCTGTCCAGGCAACAACCCTTTACATGAACCCTATAGTTATAAGAAGATAATTTGTTTATTGTTTATTGTACATGATACAGAGGGTAAAACGTTACAACTCTAGTAACTTACCACTCCTAATTGTTCCCTTGTTCTCACATAGCTGGGAGAGCTCAAAACGTGCTTCACTTCTTGTGTGATACCAACCTATACAAAGAAAGGAGAAAGGGGTAGATGAGGAGGTGTAAGCAGGGGAGAGAGAAAGAGAGAAAGAGAGAGAGATAAAATGAGAGGAAGATTGAGTGAGAGAGATAGAAAGAGAGAGAGGGGGGGGGGTAAATGAGAATGGAAGGTAGAAAATAGAAAGAGAGAGAGGGGTTTGAGAGTGAGAGAAAGACGAGGGAAGAGGGAGGGCGGGCAAAGAACGTAAGAGAGAAAACGAGAGAAAGGTGGGATGAGAAGGTGACACAACACTTATGATATATTGCAATAGATAATACATACATTGGAATAGGATAAGATCATACCTATTTGTAAGCTTGCTTGAAGCCACAGTTTTCTTAGACTTTTTTCTTCTTCTTCAAATCGTCTTGTGAAGATATGAAAACACCATCATTTAACCCTACATGTCATTTAAATCTTATTTATTAAGTGGTAATCAATCAGAAATTAATAATCTTTCATATTCGCCTGTCTAATTCTTAAAGAATCTAATTTAACATGGGGAGAAGGAGCATACCTCTTTCTTGACCTTGAAGTAGTTCCGGTCAAAAGAGAGGCCAGACATCTTCATGTTATCAGATTGGTATTCTTCCGCGAGGCTGGTGAATGTGTGTGGCTCAATACGTTCACTGTCCTTTTTGGTTCTGTGGGATAATGTAGAAATTACAAATTATTCAATTGACACAATTAAAATTCTATGATTTGTTTAAATACATAATATATATCTAACCTAACAAAATGAAGAAAAAATGAGAGAAGAAGAAGGCAGACGAAAGGAGAAGGAGGAGGATAGGGAGGAGGAGGGAGGAGGAGGAAAGGGAGGAGAGGAAGAGGAGGAGGAGAATGAGAAAGAGGAGAAGGAAGAAGGAGGAGGAGAAGGAAGAAGAGTAGTAGAAGGTGAAGACAACGTTTTTCATTAGTTCACAGCACATTCATGACGTTTACGCTTAACTATAAGCGTTAACCTTAACTTTCAAACATACCGAGGACATTGCCGGCTTAGACAGATGCGCCATCAGGCAATACATCAAACAATCATTCACAATTATGACATGGCAAAATAAAGTCATTCTTTGTTTTCCAACACACTAATGGGCCGAATCGAGGTCAAAATAAGTGAAATGTTAGGACGTCTCTAAGTATATTGTTCCCCTTTCAACATCTTGATCATCAATGTGTACACGCTAAGCCTAGCCTAAGGCACGAAGTGGAAAGGTGTCTTCTAAGAGTCTGTCCTATCGATCTTCATTCATATATTGTGGTTTCTAAACACCTTTACTTATTGTACTATTGGGAGTCAAAACAGAATTCGCACATCTCCAATTTTCAATCCGTATTGTCGTTTGACATGTTTGATGTGTAAATAAAGAAAAGTGTCCAAAGACGCCTCATGGTTTTATTCGGGCTGGAAATCCTTAGTTATTCTCGGTTGAATAAAAACAAGGAATAGAGAAGGAAGGGATGTGCATCAAGAAACGATGTTGGCAATATATTGCACCTAATATTCAATTAAATTCAATTCGTTTTATTCATTTCCATTTTCAATAAAAACAAGACAAAAATATATACAATAATAAGCATTTGCGATTTATAAGAAAATGAAAATATGGAACTGAAAAAGGGCCAAATGGCCTTGTGGAGGCATAGTTCCCCAAACAGTAGCAAAGAGATTTACATATAAAGACAAAACTAAAAAGACACATACATGACATAACATGACAGGGACATCGTTCATGGCAGGTAATACAAATGGGATTAATCATTCCAAAATCATAAGTTTGAAAACAGTTAAAGGAAACGTTGTATAATATAATATGAATGTCTCGCAGCGATTAACATATATTATTCACTCAGACACAAAGCGTGCACCATCTCCACTCCCTGGGAACTATTCACATAGTACCGTGAGAGAGAATACGGTAATTTCAATCGTAATGGCACTGGGCGTCCTATCGTGTCCCAATTTCTCCTCTGGGTACCGAACGGCAAATATAACTAAATGTTTTGCCAAAGGAAACACGGGCCATACTTAGGAATCCTTACTCGAACCCATGACAATTGTATCTCGAGTCCATTGTTCACTGGTGACCACTAGACTTCGACAACACGAATGAATATTACAAAATGAATATTTACTGATTAAATGGTAAACTATATTGAATGTCCCTTCCTTTTGAGATAGCATACAACATGGTTTCAACTGTAAAGGCCCGGTATCGGCTTACGGACATTTTGTACACTAGATAACTGTCAAGTACAGCACACATTCACAAATTTGATATGGGTACATTTTGCTGTAGAATACTTACTTTGGATAGTATGTGTGGTTAACAGAAGAATCTTAATATGCCTGAATAAACGTGTTTTTCAATGTAGTATTATGGTGTTTCAAGTTTTATAACTGTTATCATCAAATCCATAAAGGGTCAGAGAAAGAATTGTAAAGAGAGAGAGAGAGAGATGAAGTGAGGGTGGTCATGTATGTTCAAGTAGACATAATAATGTTGATTAAGTCAAGTTCTGCTGGTGAAACAGGGATTGTTATTCGACACTTGTTTGATTTATAGATTAGATTCTATTTGATGAAATCATTTCCATTCATTAAGATTCTCACTCCCCTTTGTCCATTCGACAGAAATATTTACATAGACCATTTTATCTAATTAGAAAGCCGTTAGCTCAGATTGCATTGATGAACTTAATTCTTATCCCGTCCTAATTATAACTCACACATTCTTTCTCTCCCTCTCTCTCTCTCTCTCTCTCTATCTATCTCCATCCCTTCCTCCCTCCCTCCCTCTCCCTCATTTAATATATCTGCAAGACATCTCAAACTCAAAATACATGTAGTAGTATTCATATGTTTGGTATAACCGGCACCACATCATTATACAGATATCATATTTTCGATGGAATGCCCTTATCGAACTACTGAAATGATCCCTCTTTTCGGCATTGTATACCCTCAAACCGTTTATTTTATCAATTTACTTTCCTCGTAATACCGTAACTGAATAATTGATCATAGACCAGCTGAAAGTTGCAGCAACCGCACGACCAAGTACACTCTCAACCAATGAACGCGTAAATAATTTGTCGATGATCTCATTAAATATTAACTGAAGAACAAAATCTAAATATCACCGATCTGCTAATATACAAACGGGCTTTCGTTCTTAGTCTTTTTCTATTATGTCTGTGTTATCCCGAGTTTGTTAGGATCTAAGATACGAAAGTAGTACAATAATTCAGTATCGTATTTCTGAATAAATATTTATCAACACGACCAATGCAGCGTCATCCGAAGGAAGATTTTAAAAAACACGATTTTACCTCATGCTATTTCTTTATATCAACTAGATGTACATCTCTCCATTATTCTGTCAATAGAAAACTGGATGGTGAGATTCTTTATTCCTTTTTTCCTCTTCACAGACCCATCATAATACTACTACTATTACTACTACTACTACTACTACTACTACTACTACTACTACTACTACTACTACTACTACTACTAATAATAATACTAATAACGGTGCTTATAAAGCGCTTACCACCGAAGTCTCTAAGCGCTAACTAATTAATAACTGTGCTAAGGAAAACAATAAACTATTCATGTATCGTTGTCATGGTGATGGTATTTGCAAGGGATGATCCAAGTGATAACGTGACCTGACTTTGTTTTCCGCCTTGCTTGTATGAAATAGTGCACTATTTCATGGATTGTAAGTTTTCTATACAGGCCGACACGCCTCCACAATCCATCAATTTCCTTTGTTCAATGTATTCAAAGAGCGTGACAACAACGGGTCAAAGATAGACCCTTGTTAGGATTTACTGAAAAGGTTTCGAGAGAGAATTACACAGATTATATAAATTCACAAGGAAATACCCCACTTGGGGTACTAGATCATGAAGATAGGCCAACTATTAGGTGAAAACTACGGGTTCGAAATAGAACCTCGTTTGGACCATTTGAAAAGGTTTAGAGAGCGAATTCTTTAGATTATATAAATTTCAAAAGTAAATACTCGCCATAAAGGTAATACTAGATCATACAAAGTAGTCAATTATGTGGTGAAAACAACGGGGTCAAAAGTAGAACCTCGTTTGGAACTTCTGAAAAAGCATTTGAGAGAGAATTACACAGATTTTATGAGTTTAAGAAAGAAAACATTCTCCATAAAGGTAGATAGGACTACAATTTACTAACCACGGGTCAAATAGATCCTCATTTGGATCTACTGGAAGGGTTTTGAGAGAGAATTGCACAGATTATACGATTGCAAAGAAACTGCCATCCACGAGGTTTTGGATATCACTAGAACCTTTTTTTTTGCATACTTCATTAGATCTTGCTGTCCAATATAGTTTGCCCAGTCAACTTATCAGATCCCTTGGAACAAATAGTTCAATTACTGGTCTGTAAAATACACTGAAAATTGGGTATCTGCCCTGTCCGATAAGCAAGTCACACCGACGAGACCGACAACAGACCGACAGTGGACTGTACACAAGTTATATTACGGTAAATGGTCCAAATGGGGTCATCCTAATGACCGACAGGACACGAGACCGACAAAACAAAGAAATACATAAAAAATATAGAAAAGAAGAAAGAAAACTCTAAAAGGTTCCTGAGACCGAAGGCCTACGTACGAGACCGACAGCTCATGAAACTGACAAAACAAAGAAATACATAATATTAAGTGAAGACAGCAAATGTCGGTCTCGTGGGCTATAGGCAAGCAATGATTCGGTAGATTTTGGAGTCTGCTTGGAGGTGTGACTAAGAAAATGAGAGCTCAGCAGAGATGGTTGGATAACGGTGCAACACCATCGTCTTTATCAGTATCTATAAGTGGGGTTTTTCCAATCTTTCATGTGTTCATCCTACATACACTTTTGACAATTTCAACGGATTATAATGCATTCCAAAACATACTTGATTAAATCAAAATTAAATCAAAGTTGTAAGTAATCTAGTAGAACATTTGATGCAGAACACACTGCGAGGTATGTTGATTGAAATAACACTCACGGTATAATCAGATAGAAAAATAGATGACCCATGATTAAATGAAGGACGTATAACTCTTCAAATTCCCAATCTTTCATTGGGTATGACTTATCAGCGAGACGTAAACATACTAGGAGCATTCCACGACTATTCCGTGGTTACCCATAGCAACAGCGTACGCTACCACACTATGTGAACTATGTCACATGCATGTAGATTTCTTCTTCTTCTTCAGTATAAACAATAAGCAATCCAATACAGTCTATTTGAATGATAACGAGTTTCAAGAAATATACCTTCCGTGCGATTACAATTTTCCGCTCATTATGTGCTAGACAAATTACCATCACCTCGTCAATGGATAACGTTCACGTCAATTATTATTGTAGATAATTGGAAAATAATAGCTCAATGTTTCCTTTTGAAGGCCCCCTTTTTATAGTATTGCCTTTCTGATAATGCAAGCATTCGTATTTGTTGTCGAAGAGATAAGAACTCAAAACCTGAGCCATAGTGATACCGATTAATTCTACATGAAAAAAAAAGTTTCTTAAAGTGAGTTTGGGATGACCAAATATCAATTAGATTCCTGAAACCTTGCTTATAATGGCGATCGATCCAGTTGTTTGTTATGTATACTTCGTTTAACCAGATGTTAAACCGTGAGAGTATATTATATACTCTCGGAATTATAGTCAATAATTATTGACTTTAAATGCCCGCGGCTAGACCAAGATAAAATTGGAATATCATTCTTCGGTTGGGGTGAATAACTTGGGATGGTGATTAAAACATAATCAGATTTGAGGTCATAGCTATTGTATATATTTGCTCATCCATCGATATAATTAAGCCGATAAAAAATATAATACAAAGTGGCGATCAAAGTGTGCCGAAATAACTTTTTTTCTAATAGAAGGATAAATTCATACACAGTGTCCGTCAACAAAAAAGAAAACAAAAAGAAGAGGATTGCCCCAACCCTTCGCATTCCTCTTCTCTCATATTAGTCTATGTCCATTAACCCAATATCTCCCTCTTAATAGATCTCGTTGTCTCCTTGTCTGCCTCTCTGTTTCTGTCTGTCCGTCTCTCTCTCTCTCTCTCTCTCTCTCAATTTCTCTCTCTCTCTCTCCCTCCTTCCCACTTTCTTTCCCTGTTGCGTTTCCTTCATCACTTCTTCATTTCACCAGAGGGTAGACACCAAATATCATCCGAGACAATTTTTCGCAAGGTATTCGTAATTTCTATTCACTGGTTGATAAGTCCCTTGCACCTTCTCCTGCCCCTTCTCTCTCTCCCTCTCTCTCTCTCTCCCTCTCTCTCTCCCCCTCTCTCTCCCTTCTCTCTCTCTCTCTCTCACTATATATATCTATCTATCCATCTATCTTCATATTCTCACTCTACCCCCCCCCTCTCTCTCTCTATCTCTCCCCTCCCATCATTCTCGTCTTTCTCTCTCTTAAATTGTTATCCCCTCGCCGACGAAGTCGGAGGGGATATAGAAACGCTGCCGTCCGTCCTTCCTTCCGTGCGTCCGTCCGTCCGTCCGTCCGTTCGTAACAAATTCGGTTTCCGATCGATAATTTTAGTAAGGTTTGACTGATTTTCATAAAATTTGATATGAAAACACAGCCTAAGTTCGATTTCGGAGTATGTAGGTCAAAGGTCATAGCTCATTTAATATGCGAAAAATACACATCTGGTTTTCGATCGATAACTTTAGTAATGTTTGACGGATTTTAATGAAATTTGATATGAAGGTTCATGGTATCAAAACACAGTTCGATTTCGGAGTATGTAGGTCAAAGGACATAGCTCATTAAATATGCGAATCTGGTTTCCGTTCGATAACTTTAATAATGTTTGACGGATTTTAATCAAATTTGATATGAAGGTACATGGTATCAAAACACAGCCTAAGTTCAATTTCCGAGTATGTAGGTCAAAGGTGAAAGGTCATAGCTCATTAAATGAGGCAAAAACACCTAATTATATATGTGAAAATGTGGTTAACTTCCTTGCCTAGTAATATAATAGTATGGTCTAATGGAGGTAACTTGTTCTGACGTAGATAGGCCATTTGTACCCTGCGAGGGGATGCTACGCTTTGCGTTGACTTGTTAGGATTATGTCCATATAATCATTCATGTCAGCTGTTTATCTGGTATAAAGAGACTACATGTTGGCAGGGATAATTGTGGGATACGTGACCAAACCCATGTCGAATCCTATTACATCGTCGCCTCGTTGGGGGTCTCATGAGCTCATAAAACCTGGGGTCAAATTCGATGTCATAATGTTGAACACGACATGACCTGAACATAACGACTGAAATTTGAATGTCACGTGGGTCTGGTTTTTTTTTTTTTTTTTAGAAGATCAATCTATTCTTGACTAGTCTCAGGAGCTATAAGAAATGTTGGTTCGGATTCTTTTTTAATAGCTTGTTGAGTGAAAGAAAATGCGAACATTCGTAGGACTCTGATAAAACAAAGCCAACTTAGTACTTCGATGGATGAAATAAGGAATAGACGCCATGATTGTATAATGATGTTGCTAAAGAAGTTCATTATAATTATGATCTCCAAAATTACCGACTTTATGAAAGTACTAATATCGAAGTTCCTTTTTTTCAAGTTATAGCAATTTGTTTACTAAAAAGAAATAAAAAATTTAAGAAACTTGTATGCATCATTTTTACAGGAGCAAAGATACTTGGGCTTCTGTTCCAATAGCTAGAGAATTATATAGTGTTTTTTCCGTGGGGGGGGGGGGCAAGGATGGGCAAAATGCTATTTTGATTGTCAGTGAACATTACAAGACTGCTATTCTAATTAAATGGTATCTCGAAAACTTTAGGATATATTCTCTTTGTAAGAATATATGACCAAATTCAGCAACAAGGAACAACGCGAAAAAGAGAGGGCTGTGAGATATAATGACAATTTGCAAAATGTGTACTTGTTCGAGCCCAAAGACGTTAACATTACATTTCTGTGGCATTTCGTTCGACTATAGTGCAAGCTTGGAAGCATACATGGCACCTTATTGCACTCAATATTTGGCTTCAGGTGTTCGTTAATAAAGATAAGCTTGAGTTCTGGTAATGATTGAAAATAAATTCTCACAGAATCTAACAAAACTCACACTGAATGTTCAAGATTACAAATAAATGACATGTGCTAAACGATTTTTTTTTTTTGGTAGAAAATGTAAAGGGACCGAGAAATGAGCATAGAACGATGAGGAAATCAAGGTAAGAAGACCCTACACCATGTGCTTAACACAGGTCATTATGTGCAAATGAGAGTTGTGGTTTTTATTGAAGATGATTTCCAGCAAGTTTTTGTGAGTTTGTTTTTATTTTACTGGTTCAAATAATCAATCTACTGCAGGATAAACAATCCAGAATGAATTATAGTCATATTCTCTCGACATACGATTCCCATATACTAGAGCTCAAGATTAGCTTTAAGGTGATGCAATAAATTCTTAGAGGATTTGAAATGGAAAAGCAGGTCACATATCTTCTAGGGTCAATACGTTTATCAAACTTGACGAAATGCGATACCTCTCATACAAAGCAAGCAATTATTGTAGTTGTAAGCTCACCCTCATTTGTCATTTCCAAGTTAATTCAGTGGTATTTTTGGCATAATTCCTACCTTATGTCGTTGGTCACATACACAAAAAGTAGGAAAATAGAGTATGATTTAAATCCTGGTATATCAAATGATAAAGACGAGTTAGGCTTATGAACATACAGCAAGATGGGCGAGGAGAACAGGCAAAATAGAAGACAAAAACCTATAACGAAAAATATCTAGACATTTAGACAGACAAGCAAACAAACAAACATACACACAAGATAAAAGACACTAAGAGTTAGCTCTAGTCCTAAAGAGAGACAGACAAACATACCAAAATTAAACAAACACAACAATACAAAATAAAAACAAAACAAAGACAAAAACAAAAACAAAACAACAACAAAATAAAACAAACAAACAAAGAAAAACGTATCAAAGTGAGCGACATCACGGAAGGCATAGGAAGGAAAACTATAAGGATTTTTTTTTCTTCTCGATCTTCAAGTTAAAGATATTCTTAAATGAAAGGAATGTTTACGTTGAGGGATGAAAATGTTAACGAAGAATCTTCTTACTTGAAAATGACTTTGTAGACCCGATAGAGAACGATGACGAGCTTGGCAGCATGGATAAACTTCTTCCTCGCCTGTAAAACATGGAGAATAATAAGCAGGATTTAAAAACAAATATCACAAACCGTCATCAAAGAATAATTTGTATTGAAGGACAACAAACCCTTGGATTATCATCGTGATCATCCCGGACATCTTCCCCTAGAATACCCAGAAAGCTACGCTGGTCACCTGTACCCTAGACAATAATCCTCGGACTAGTACGACCTCCCCGAGGTAAATGTCAGATGGTAAAAAGGGGCAAATGGCATTTTATTTTTGTCATCCAGGAGGGTTAAAAAAAATATACCGCCAGCCGAACTATTCTGTCATTTGACAACTGACTTAAAATGTATTCTTAAATCCATGACGGAAATACACAATTCAAACGATTGTATTTCCTGTGAATATACATGTATACTTAAATCAATTACTATAATCAAGACTACAGCTCTCATAAAAAAGGACATGTATATTTTCTCATTTATTTATAGTACGGATATACAAAATTACACATTATGAGATATAGATGTATATTTATAAATATAGGTGAAGAAAAAAAAAAGAGAGGGAAAAAACAGATTCCACAGAATATTGACAAACCTAGGATTAAGTACATGGAATGAGATCAATATTTCATTCTTCCATTCAATTATGCTCGCTATATGCCATGACGAGAGGAGATTACACGGCATATTTGTTACATTCGTCTCTATGTTAACCCAGCTTTGGAAAAGTCAAACGACATGTATCGATTAAAGCGACAGTGCTAATTCATCCCTCTTTGTGTCAATATCATCGCGTAAAAGTGAGATGACAAAAGGTCGCTCAGTCCACGAAGTAAAATGAACATAAATAGATATTTTGGCACTTAGGCTCACTACATGCGATATCTAGAGGAGATTACACCGTATAATTGTTATATTCCTCTCTGTTTTATGTTCCTCCAGCTTAGGAAATGTCAAACGTCATTTAATGATCAAAGCGACAGTGTTAATTTGTCACTCTGTGTGCTAAATAATATTCCCGTGTCAAATTGGTAACCCCAGAAAGAAAATAACTATTCATGGAAATCTACTGGATTTTCTGTAATACATCCCTTCTATTCAGCAATTATTCAAAGTTTGGGAGATTTGGGAAATAGAAATGACTTATGTTTGTTTCACGATTTTGTAAAACGCATGTAGATAATTATTATTTCGTTTGAAAAATGTTATATATTTTTTCATCAAACATTTTTTTTCTTTGTGTGTTGACCGGTGACCGGTGTGTTGGCTCAGTCAGTAGAGCGTCCGCCTCACAACCGGGAGGTCGTGGGTTCGAACCCCGGCCGCGTCATACCAAAAGACGTTAAAAGATGGGAGTTGCTGCTACCTTGTTTGGCGTTCAACAATAAGGGATAGAGCAATGTCGATCTGGCGCTGCTCAGTGGCTGCCGGGCTCACGATCAATTGGGCAAAAAGAATTTCCATTTTCGGTTTAATAAAATTTGGAGTGGACTTTAAAAGATTATTATTATCATTATTATATTATTATTATTAAAACAAACCATGAGAATCACATATTTACAAGATTCGATAAAGTGAAGAAGAAAAAAAATATATTATTTTTTTTTAAAGGCAGACAAATGGTATAAACAGAAATACATGTACAAGGCAGCAATATACATACAAGTAACATTTTCTGTGCATGAGTACAATAGTCGAAAGGTTGCAAAAATAAACAACTACATACATACATACGTATCAAAAAGAAGGAGGGGTATTTACAAAGAAAGGAAAGAAAATTTAACATCAAAACGCCATTTCTTAAAGTGAATAGGTAATTTGTTTCGTTTCTTGGCTAAATGATATTCAATTTCCTTCTGCTTCTTTACAAAGGATTTAAAGGACACACAATTAGGAAGATTGTCATTACATTTACAACAGTATAATTATATGATATTTCAACAGTAAACATAAAAATGAGGTGAATCTATCACCACAAACTCCAAATAATTTGTCAAAATTAGAAATATTGAAATTGGAATCACATTTTTGGCGAATCACTGTGCATTATGATACAAAGTATGGCACACTTGTAGCCTGTTTCGTCACTTAAAAATATTAATTAGAAACCTAAATACATCGTCAAATTGCAATTTCTGATTCTTAAAATAGACCAAATTCCAGATGAGCACTTCACCATGAAATACAGAAATGTGGACTTCATAAGCGACAGGGGATTCAAATTCTAATTCAGTGTATTTTGCTGATTACAGTAATGGCAGAACGAAGATAATATCACAAAGATGCAGTTTGGATTAATACAAATTTAATCGTAACATGTCAATACATCAAATATATCAAGTAAAGTGTGCTTGCTTGTAGTAGCCATGGTTGGACTATAGGCTAAAGTCACAGCGATATGGATCATTATGTTTGGTGGTAAAAGGTTCATGGTGTAACATAATACGGTACGTGGACCTTAAAACGTTTATAGAACTTTCATTTACATCCCCAAAACGGTTTTGTGTTCCCTGGTATTACAGTCTTGCAAGTTTGTAAGAACGAAAAAGCATTAAAGTAAAATAATTCAAATTAATCAAATTTGATTTTGCTCTAAGAAATGAACTTACATTGGGCGAGGGTGAACATAACCGAACACTCGATATGCTCGATGAAGCATCGGGAGGAGTATCGATAAACTGGAAATACTTTGGACGAACGCGTCGTCGATTTCGTGTTTGATGACGACCACCATGATGCTGAATGTTGGATTGATTGCAGGACGATCTCGTGCTTGATACCGGAGTCGAGGGCGTGTTTGGCTGATGGATGCGCTTGTTTAAGGTTTCCGACAAAGCAACACTCAAGGTGCTCCCCGGGTTTACAGCCATGCTGTGGTCAGGGGCTGTTGAGTTCACTTTTGACTGCCAACTATTAAAAGTCTTTATTTGAAGTGGTACCCAGATTAGTCTTGTATAATCTACCTCAAATCCAGGCCATGTTGGAAATCATAAAACTTAAAATCATACTGATTGTAAGAAAGATGCGTCTGGCTGTTTAAAAAGTTTTGAGATAATCCATCCATATTTCGAGACTGCGTCTTAGCAATCGATCCAGCAACTCCTGTCGCAGCTATTGATGTGCTCTTTCAGCCATACGATTGAGACAAATTACTTACATTTGAACAGTCTGCTGTCTTATGTAATGCAGATGGAGTTTATTACTGTGTTATTTGCCGTGCAGTTGTGGGTGCTATTTATTTGAGAACTATTTCCGTAGTTTAAACGATGACCATTAAATCCGGTCTGCTATCTTAATCAAACATTCAATCGGACAGTTCATCAGGATGTTTTCAACATCATGTCACATCTTCATGAGTGCAATGTCCTTCATGTCTCTCAAAAACTTCGATATAACCAGGTGCTCTGATACGAAACGTGTCGTCTGCTCTCACTTGAATCATTAGTCCACTATTTTTGACGTCACTATTTTGTTCTTAATCCGTCTATAAGTGCTGATCATAGAAAAGGGGTCTGGAATTAATCCGTTCTCTGAAGAGCTATCAAAATGTTTTTGTTCGTCGAAATTGATCCATGGTTAAGTCTCACTTATTAAGGTAAGAAACAGTCATGCACGATAGAGCCAAATGGGGGTTTTACCGTTATGAACTGAAAATAGCGTTGTTGTTGTTGTTGCTGTGATAGAAAAGGATAGCATGTCCCGACATAGGAATTTCAGGATAAACCATGAGTTCAAATTCAAAAAATCAGAGCAGTAGGTCTAGGACTGTTCAACAGTCGCGTGTGAAATCATTATTTCTTGTGCGGCCTCTGTAAACATATGCAGATCATCAATGTCCACTCAGTAGAGATTATCCTCCTCCTACAAACTTTCTCATTATCATGACATGATTATATCATTATGAATATAGCAAAAGTCACTGGCTTCTAAACATGTGTGAGTGCCATCCGATGTAATGTGACTCTCGCGTTTAACATGTTACGGGCTCCAGTGCGAGACTCATGTGCCAGTTTAGGCAGTTTTCACCACGAGTGTTCGGCAACATCAAACTTCCAGTCCCGAATAAAGTTCCTGTTCAAATACCAATGGCAATTTGGATATAACTGTTCAGATAAAATCCAGGATTCTGAACCCTTAGACGGTTTAGTGAACGTAAAGTACTTTGACAACTCAGTGAGGAGTCTGGAGTGGCAACGCGTGCTGTCGCTAAGCCGAGCGAGCTATCGCGATGGGGGCATCGAATTTATGGTGATACAGTATTGTGTTTCGCGCGCACGGCTGAGCTTGAAAAGACGCACACATATCGTTGCCTGGTTCTTTACGCAAGTCAATTGAGGATTCGAGTAACTCTTTGTACTGTATTTTAGTTTATGGCAAATTTGTTATGGCGATGGACGATGTGTGGGGTTGGATTTCAAACAATAAAGTAAAAATATAACTATTGTCTGCTTTTTAATAATGAGTTGTACGTCATTATTCTCGTAAGAAAATATAGCAACGATGGGACGCGTTGTTATTTTCTTTTTTGACGATGGCGCCATATGGCTGAATACAAATCATGAGTGGAGTATGACAAAATCGAATACGACTTAAACATGTATAGTAGCATCAAAAAGCAAATGAATTAACATTCTTGAATCACTCGGTTGCACTATTATACATAATCGACACAGGTATTATAATTGTACATGTTATGAGGGATGAAAAACGAGTGAAAATATTACAAAAACAAGCGTACCCTTCTCAAGGAGTTACATATTAATAAATGGTATATCTAAATAAGTTATTAAGTAGGATGTTATGTGGTTGGTAGAGTTAAGGAATTGTATGATACTACAACATAGAGTGAAAGAGTGGGCGTGAGTGAGAGAAAGAGGGAGTGGAAGAAAGCAAAGGGAGAGAAAGAGAGACTGTCAGACAGAGAGTGAGCAGGCGGGGAGGGAGAATGTGTTAGATATAACATGGGAAATGTGAGATTAAAAAAAAAAATATATATATATATATATATATATATATATATATATACCTATCCATACTCTCACTCTAGTTGTATCTAACACTCTTTTGTTTAAAGGATGTTTTGAGAAACCTGTCATTGGCGATTAAATCTTTTATTTATTAAAAAAGTACAAAAGCAAAAAGAGTGTAAGTGTCCGAATTTGTTGTATCCAGCACAGCTGCCAAGTTTTCGAATCGATTTCAAGCAGTGATGAGATACATTTCAACTGGAGCTCGACTTCTGTTTACTGTTGTTATGGTAACTAACCCCTGACCTCAACCCAAGGCTCGGATGCGATTTATTTTCAATGAAAGGTTAAATGCCAATCGTGATTTTGTATTCCGTGACTCAAAATGGATTTGGCTTCTAAATTTCACCTGGGACACTCGGCCTCTAAAAAGATTAATTTTTTTACTCGAGGTGTTATTTACAAAATATTCTCCCGTACGAAAATTAAAATGAAAAGAAAGATAGTCACTCTTTTCCGGAGGTATGTTTTGAATAAAATGACGAAAACAAAATATAGGGCCTATGTGAAGCAAAAACGACAAATGGAAGAAAAAAGGGTTATTCAATTCTTTCCGAGGACTTTTTGCACTTGGTTATATTGTTTACTGACTATATCAACCCCACCCCCCCAAAAAAAAAAAATATATATATATATATATATATCTAATAATAATAGTAAGGTATAGTATATACCCGACAAGCACAAAATATAATTGAAGCAAACATGATAAATGAAAGAAACAAAAGTTTATAAATTCTTTCTTATGCATAATTACATCTCAAAAATCAATGGACCCACCACATTAAAGAAATCTTTGATTCCTAGCTGGAAAATGTTTCTTTCAATAAATGTAGTGAAAAAGAAACGTTTTAATCATGACGCTTTCCATGTTAATTATTTACTTAGTAACTAACGGTGGGTTGTTTAACTTCACACATTAACAGTGAATGCTTGATAACAATAATAATAATAATAATGGTAGCTTCTTATATTTTCGTCTCCAGTTTTATCCGTCTCTTTTAAAAATTCGTCCTGGGAGCATTTCGTTATCCAGTCGAAATGGTTCCAATTTTTGTCATACTCGAATAAACTTTTAATCTTTGCTCTCTTTCAAAGTCAGATTTGCAGCCTTAAAAAGTCTCTTTGCATGCCTACACCCATTTTTAGGAATCTTTTCTTTTCTCCTCGGGTTTTATTGCATGTTTTCCCACTTCCGTCCTATTCTAAGACTTTGATACCCCACACTTTTGCCAAACCTCAGTCCAGTGCCTTTGTGGAGTTTGTGGATCGTTGTCTTGTCTCGAATAAGGATTCTATATCGAGATCTAAAGGATCGTGTTTATGAAAGAGGAATCGGAATATACATGAATGGGAAAAGGTGCTACGGTAGTATCCTCTCGATCAGAAGATATCTTCGGGGTTTGTGTCAACAGAATTCCTTCAACCGTTATATGTTTATAAACCCTTGGCTGGAATGCTTTGAAAAGTAATTGCATCTTTTCCATCGTCTTTTCTGAAATTAATTGGGCAAAGTTGGAACCGTTCCAGTCAGGATGCATGTAAAAACGAACATTTTATGATGGTATGTATTCACTTTTACCAGATACTGGTATCGGAAATCACGTGCGAAAATGTGAACGTTTTTTCGGGGTGGGGGCATGGGGGTTGGAGAAGTGTTGTTTGTGTTAAGGGAATGATAAACGACAAAAAACGAAGAGAGCATGACTTTTATATTTCGTGTGTAGCAAAAAATTCCACGTTTCAGCAGATAACACCTCCACAATTACTGTTGTCAGGAAGGAGAAAAGTCATTTTCAATCCTGGGCCCCGTATTACAAAGAGTTGATATCAATCGCAACTTATTTGCGATTGATATCAATCGTAACTATGTACATAAGAAATAGGAGAATGCAAACTTGCGATTGATTGGAGGACTTACGATTGATTGGGATCAATCGTAACTCTTTGTAAGACGGGGCCCTGATTAGGCCTATGCCTACTACCAGGAGAATCGCGCGTACTTCATATTTTCCTATAGGAGTTGCGCAATCGCAAGTATACTGCTTGAGCCCCCATGCAGAATGCTGTTACCGCCTCAAATAACAATGGGCGTGATGACTTTCTGCCGTAGATGTCGCTTTAGAGACTTAACCATTTTTTTCTTCACATGAAGTCTTTTTAAGAATGCATAGATTTTATTTAAAATCATATGACTTATATGAGCAGTACTAACACTGTAGAACAAAAGTGAATACGTATTGTGTTTGATTAAAGCCTATCTGCACTAGTTTGGCCAGGAGGGATTAGACCTCCCTACATGGTCACTGACAGGTGGTTATCTCATCAAATCAGCTCTCAATAAGAAAAAGGGGACAATAGGGGACAAACGGTCACCGCTTAATAATAATAATAAGTCATTTTTATATAACGCATAATAATGAATTCTCTATGCGCTTTACAACAATCAATTATACCAATTATACAATATATTACATGATTGATCTAAAGATTTAAATATGCATGAATTAACAGAAAATACATTTCGTATACAATGATGAAAAAATCAGATATAATATAAATGATATAAACTTATGAACACAATTATAATAGTGAATAATTACGATCTTAGTGTAGTAAGGAAATAACATTATTTGACATAAACTAGAATATAATTAACAGACTATTGGATGTCATTTATGTCTTCAGAAGTGATTTGAATGAATCGACCGTCGGGGCGTTACGAATATTGAGGGGGAGGTTGTTCCATAGGGTGGGTCCAGGGGCGTAGACAAAGGGGGGGATGAGGGGGATGCATCCCCCCCACCTCACAAGGTGGGGGGATGGCATGTACAATCATCCCCCCCAGGTTTTGGGGAATGATATTTGCTTACTTAATAAGTCATAATGATGATAATAATAGTAATAATAATAATGATAACAATTATAATATTAATAATAATAATAATTATGATGATGATATTAATAATCCTCATCATTATTGTAATTGTGTTTATTGTTATTAGCCGCATTCACACGGTGAAAGCCAATTCAGACGGTAAAAAAGAAAATCTTACAAGTATTTTGTGGTTATCTTGTGGTTTGGAAACCACAAGATAACCACAAGATTAATCGCGCATATTTTGCAGTGCGCGCAATCTCGTGGTGTGGAAACCAAAAGATAACCACGAGTTTTGCGTGTTCAAATGGGGCAAACCACAAGATAACCACAAGATACCTCTAAGATTGCAAACCACAAGATAACCACTGTTTTATTATTATTATTATTATTATTATTATTATCATTATTATTATTATTATTATTATCATTATTATGATTATTATTATTATTATTATAAGACTGAGATCAAATAGAAGTAAATAATGCCCTAATTTGAAACGATGCAATGCCGTTATGGTTCCGATTTCTTCACAAACTTACAAAGCAGTATTGTTACTCCATGGATCATAGTGATACTGTTTATGTTTTTTGTATCTGTATGTTAATGAGCCGCCAGCCAATATCCATCTATGGATACTATGCCTGTTTCTTTGAGGTAAAAAAGCATAGTATGTACGTATTCATTATGCTTTATAATGAACAGACATATTGTTCAAAGTTTAATCGTTATTTGTTTGTTGTTTATGTGTTCTATTCACAAATGGCCACAGAGGCTGTTTTCATTCATAACCACATCCCCTCTCAAGACAACAAAGACTATACCTGCGTGTACACAGTTGACATTGGTTTTTTTTCTGAAGAGGTGTAACAGCAAAATTCACAGAGATAAATAAATACGTAGTGTGGTTCAATATGCAAAACTATGTGTCAGTCCATTCTGTATTCGTATGCCACGGTGTGTAGATCTTGTCGATGTATGTCTGTCCATTCAAGACGTAGTATGTGTGTGTGTGTGTGTGTGTGTGTGTGTCTACGCCACTGGGTGGGTCCATAGTAGATGAGGGATCTTTCACCGTAGAATTGAGTATGGGTGCATGGGACTTGTAGGAGCCTTTGTTGCTGAGATCGGAGAGTGCGGGCAGGAACATATGGATGGATTATCTCACATAGATATGAAGGGGCTTTGCCGTGGAGTATTTTGTATGTGAGAAGTAGGATTTGAAGTCTATTCGTTTTTTGACAGGTAACCAGTGGAGACGAAGGAGGATGGGTGATATGTGTTCTGTCCGTCGGGATTGCTCAATCATTCTGGCTACGGTGGCATTGTTTGCTATATAGAGGGCGCAAGTAGCTATAAGTAGTGCAGTGAGGCTTTAATATACTCTTTGATATTAAATTTCTTGCTTGCTCTTTATCTTATGATTCGGTTAATTAAACAAAAACAGAGTGATAACCAGTGGCAATAGCATGGATCTAGAAGGCACTGACGTAAGGAACGCAGGTCGAATCAGTGGTACAGCTATAGAACGCTGGGCCCGTTGGGGGCACCAGCATTATAGGGTGAGGGGAGATGGGCACCGGTCTTAATAGGTGGATGAAATGCAATTTACGAATGCCATTGAGGCATTGAACTGAGGGGTTGGGAAAGGGATCATAATATTTTCTGTTCATGTTTCCTTTACCCTCTCCCTTATTTCTCTTTTCTTTTTTTTGCTCCACTTGAAACATGTTGGTCAACACCATCTCATTTCCCAATGTCACATCTCTCTCTCCTCTCTCTCTCTCTCTCTCTCTCTCCCCTCTCTCTCTCTCTCTCTCTCTCTCTCTCTCTCTCTCTCTTTCTCTCTCTCTCTATCTTTCTCTCTATCTCTCTCTATCTCTCTCTATCTCTCTCATTTCTCTACCATCCCTTGTTTTGTCATAGGGGGCACGTAACAATCATATGCATTTGGTTATTATTATTTCAAGGAAATCTTTACAGGGGCATAATAAAAAAACTTTCTTATTCTATTATTCTCCATAGTAGAACAATATCATTTATACTGAGTTTATAAGGCATATTTTATTAAAAAAATATTTGCCCACTGTGCATCAAATATTCAAAATTGTTGTCCATACCTCTTCCTTCCTTTGATTTTCTTTCAACTCTTCCTGTTGTTTGATCAGTAGACTAATCCTCCTCCAATCAGACATTCTTGGATTCATGGACCCCCTTCGACCGAACATCGAGCTCGATGACCCCCCGACGTCGCCGCCATCCTGCTCGGTCAAGCTGAACCTCGTACTCCGTCTCCTCAGCAAAGCTCGTATCTGCGGAGCCTCGTCTTCTCTCTGCGCGTCTCCGCCCCGGGAACCACGACTAGCACTCGTCCTTCGTCGTGCCGTACGTCGCGACTTCGTGAATGCCCGAAGAGTTTCTTCCTCCTCGCTGATGGTCATCGTCTCCGAGCTCGATCTGGTTCTCGAAATCCGTTCCTGGGAAGTTTGTCGATGCAACGAGAAATTTTTATTTTTCGCGACGGAATTGATATCGTTGATATCTGGCATGAAGTTCGACAGGAGCTTCGTCGTGCTTCCCGCCTCTGCATTGGGCCACGTCCGCTCGTAGTTCGTCCGACAACTCCATCTTTCGTCCCAGACGTTACAAATGATAATGGGTCTTCTGCAAGCATCGGCAAAGTCGGTACGCTTGAGCTGCCGAAAAGGGCGGCCAAGGCATTTCGCTTTATTTCCAACTTCCTATGAACTTCTTCGTTGTATCCATCGCTGTTAACCATTTCCTTTTCGGATGGCATCTTAATGATTATGTCTGTATATTTATCGATTGCAAAAATCCCAATTATAGATGAATACATACAAGTCACTCCTTTATAACATAACTTATTAAACGTCACGAGTTCAGTTCGACTTTCTCAAGCTTGCTTTCAATCACAAGAAATCTTATAGCAAGCAATATTTGATTTTGATGAATGTGTTTATTCAAAAGCATCATTTCCATTGGCCAAATATTTTGAACGTTGTAAAGGCTCCCCCAGAAAGAAAGAAGACGGATATGATTACAAAACTGTGGCATTTTACCCAGAAGGAAACATTGCACGACGTTACAAGGACAAAAACCGTTTTACGATTAGCCATTCGCCGATCCACGGTGCAAGAGAATTCGAAATCTGTATTATATTAGAACTGGACGTTCATCGATGAATAATTGAGCACCTTTGTAATTTATCACAATAAATTAGCGCACAGACTTGCAGAGTTCCGAAACTCAAACATCAAGGGTTAATTTGTGATCATAAACGCGATGAACAGTAAATCCCAAACTAATTAACAGCAATTAGAACAATCCTCTGTAAGTCCAACTCAACTTTACACAGTTCAGGCTCCTGTTTCTGATATCCACATCGCACAATGATCCTTCAAAATGATGTATTATGGAGTCGTTCTGCCCAAACAAATCTGAACTTGTTGAATCTGCAATATTCTTCGCATAAAATCTGCATATTACGATACAATCCGAATTTTGTTGACGTAACGCTCAATTTAAATGGATATCTTTGATGGAGATAAGTTCAAGGTTTATTGCTGATTCCATGTGGTTTTGGGCGGACTCGAAAATCATCTGCTTTTGCAGACGATATGGTAAAACTTCGTTTGGATTTTGAGAGCTTGGATCGGATATAGATTTTCCTGACGAAGTAGGCTAGATACGAGATGGGTCTGTGTAAATATTGTCCAAATAGATTTCTTAATTGTTCCCAGTGCGCTACAAAAGGAATCTTTTATTCAGCGATATTGATTACATGTATCGGTGACGGCGTGTTTGTATCGGTATCTCAAAACCGATTGACAGAAGATAGCAGAATATAATCGGATTAAGGCACGAACAGAATGGTTAAATATTAACAACATCGTCTGATGTATTTGGTTGTCACGGGGATTTAATGTAGTTGATATTTGGAATATATATTTTGTTGTTGTTCGTAACTTCTAACGATAAACAAATTCGTTGAAATCGAAATTATAGATAAACAAGCAAGGATAATGGTCAAATTAGTGCTCTCTTATATCGAATTACATTTCGTCGCACGGTAGGCAGTACGTGTTCCCATTGTAACCGTTTTCATTTAACAATGGTGTTTTACCCGACCTAAACAAATATGTCGCATATATTTTGGTACTTTATGACCTTCTTTACTATAAAATAGTTTTTATTTGAAAATAAATATATTTAGCATTTCAAAGTATTGAAAAAGGCAAAACGCATTGCACAAACTGTCTCGAGTCCAGCGCTCTTTGTCGGCACTTTCGTCATTCAAGTGTCATCTGACGGATCCACAAGTGGTCTATTTTGAGGTGTGCGTGACGTAACAATGGTGAAAGGGGAAACATGCACAATGGTATGCAAGGGCTAAGTTTAGGCGTCAGTCAATCATTGTAATCAAGGGGGTTAAGTATATATACATCTCACATTGAAGGGCACTTAAAGAACATAATTTGAAGAGCATTATTCGTCACATGAATAAGCCGGATGAAACATTTCATCAAGCTTCAAGATTTTGAAGTAGGAAAGATGTTACATAATGGATTTGTTGTTATCTTGAAAGCCGTGAATATAAACTGATATTTCCGTTTCCCAAGGCTTAACTCGATTCATAAGTTTATGAATGAAGTTACCTTTAAAAAGATATATGGGGACAGTATCGTATGTCATCAGCATACAATGTATGTCTATAGCGTTGCCTGAAATTATTTGAGAATTTATGTTCTGACTGACAGATAATGTGATCTTATTTACCCTGGTAGCTATATCAGTATTAATTCAACTCTTCCTATTATACCGGCCCTGCAATTATTATTATTGCCCAGCATTGCTAGGTACCCATTTGATATAACTGGATCGAGAGGGACAAAATGTAGGCAAACACCTTATCCAGGGATGTAAGCACGAAGCAAGGATCGAACCCGGGACCTTGTTGAGAAAAAATACCTTCACCACTATACTACATTATCCCCATTAATCTTTGACCTAATTCTCCCTTCTGTCTTGTAGTCGTGACCAGGGGTACCGAGGCTAAGACCAAGATGAAACATCTCTCGGTCCATTTTTTTCTAGAATTAGGTCTAGAGATCGAGACATCAAAATGCGAAACTGAGACATCAAAATGCGAAACGCTATAGCCATACATAACCGACGCCCTTTAGTTTGGTTTCACAACCAAAACATAACATAATCATCCTAAAAGTTTCCATCTACATCCCATGAATAACCTGTACGAGACCAAAAATTTGACGGGCTTTGCGAGAAGAAAAAAAAAATCCGTGGGGTTCACGAGACTGACGGCCGATGAGACCGAGATACCTCGAGACCGACAAAACCCAGGAAATGCTAATCAGTAGAAAGCGCAACAGAACTCATCCTACTCTCTAATTCATGGACAGTACCAAGAGCATCACTCTACTTGGTGTGGTCATCGCAAAGAATCTTATCTAGAATCCCTACATCACTACGCTATGAAGACAGCAAAGCGGCTCTACATCCTAAGAGACCTTCTTCCACTCGAGGCCAGAGTCATCATCTACAAGGCCTATATAACACCCACCATTCAGTATGTGTCTCCCATTCGGGGTGGAGCGGGTAGTACCGCTCTAGATCTTCTTGACAGACTGCAGCGGAAGGCCCTGCTCCTTCTGCAAATCGACCACCCAATAGGTGTTGGGTTCTACCCCCTAGAGCACAGAAGGAATGTAGCAACTCTATGTATTTTTACAGACACTTTTTTCTCAAACCCTCCCTGGAGCTGGGTAGTATTCTTCCTCCATGCATTGTCATCCAGTACACGGACAACGAGATCTTCTGTGACTGCACATTCGTACTGTGTAGCCATCTCCAGGTCTCGTACAGAGCTTCATCAATCTGCTTACAACCTAAGGGCATCCCGATTATGGAATTCCCAGTTTATGTCTTTCCCCCTTCACCAAACATTTACATATTCAAGAAAGATGTCAATGAGTATTTAATTTCTAAATTGCAAACTTTAATTCTATAATTTTGTACATTTAATTAACTTCTTCTTTTTCAATCACTCTGAAATGAATTGTAACTTCGGTATTGATAACGGGCAACTTTTCATCAGTTTTGATAGCAACCTACTGTAAGAAGAACAAAATCAGTCTCTTCGGTCTTCTGGCAATATCCTACGCCTTCTGACAATAAATTAACATGTGCACATTCTCAACTCTCTTGGTAGCATTCAAGGCATGCACGTGTCATTTTACAGACACTCACAATGCTGAACAAACCCACCCACAGTGACATCCTACCAGGTACCTATCTAATACATGGGTAGAAAGAAACAAAGTCTATAAATTGCCTTGCTGAAGGACGCAGTTGGGTAGATACAGTCCGTTGCTGAGGAGGAATCCCTCACGGGGTCTCGAACCCACGACCTCCGTCGTCCTCAGTCAAGTGTTTGAACCACTCGACTACGACCGCTATAGTTATATCAACGCGTTAAAGATAAAGTGCTTTTTTAATGCTATTTCAATATGAAAGAATCGTTCAGAAAGGTAGATTATGTAGTACATAAGAATAATTGTGTATTTTGAAGTTTGGAAAGCATCAAAACGATAAGAAATTAACTACATCTTGCTACAAATCATAACATAAACAGCACTGTACACAAAAACCGGTATGTGGAACTAACATGGCATGAAGGTTGGCTCAAAAAAAACTTTAAAGCTACTTCTCGTCATATTGCGTATATCAGGGCATTCGAAGAATGGTCTTTTTATAGGCCCTGTGATACTCTTCCACACTGACATAAGGAGAATAAACAACCTCACAAATTATTTCTCTTACCTTTACCAGTCCAGAACTCAACCTTCTTTTCCAAACAAATACGGATAATCTTACCTTATCTTTTTCCTTGATCTTCAACAGCCCCGATCGTCGCCGCCAGATCTCCCACTCGAAACGCTTAATCGCGAGATCGACGTTCATCATTCTCCGATTCGATCACGACCTGGACAATTTTCAGTGAAGACGAATTTGATTTCTCTCTCTTTCTCTCTCTCTCTCTATCTCTCCCCAGTCCAGTTTATATCTCTTTGTGGCTCATTAATTCGAGAAAATCCACTGCAGTTTGAAAGTTCTGGCAAAATCCTCATTTAATTAATGCTGCTCGATGTTAAATTACTTTTCATTCAATTTGGATTATTATGCCTAAAACCGTGGCATATTATCACTCTCGGCATCAATGAGATTTTAAAGACAATATCTATCCTGCTATGTCGGCTACACGATGATCGAAGATGATATACCCTTTATTCTGAATGACTAATGTTTTAAGAAAATACGCTGACTTCGAAAGTAGAAAAAATTCTCTGCTCTGTGGTTCTTCAGTCGTTGCTACCAAATACTCGATTTGTAAATTTCTGTGACTTCGAAAAAAAAACAATTCTCCCAATAAGTTACTTCATTCTCTGTTAGTTCTTAAAGCTCTGCCTAAAATCCTAGATCTGAGGAGATCTCAGACCTAAAGGTACTTCACCTAAGATTTGGAAATAGAACTGAACCTCTCTCTCCTTTCCTGTCATAAGTAGACATCGATAGGTGGTGGAAACAATGACGATTGCATTTTTCTTTCTCTATATTTAGGCCTGAATTCTAAATTCTGTCTATCATTTCAGCGAAAAGAAAGAATTGACGGTGATTATGAAACCACTTCTTATTGTCTACAAGTGACAGGCTCTACCACTCACCGTCACGTGGTATTAAACCGTACTCAAGGACTCTTAAAGTCACTGTAATGGTTCTTAGAATCACTGCTTATTCAACTATAACTATTTTTTATTTTACCGTCCCAAGTCACACCTATACAAACCAACACCAAACCGACTAAAATCATATTACACCAAATTGTCAAGAGTCTGTCAGTTATTGGTTCGCTTAGACCCAGTTTGACGGTGTGGCTGGGGTATTACCTAAGAGTAACAAAGCTCATACGTCATTTGTCTTTAATACATCGAGAAATTTTCGGAAATTAGGAACAAACATGTTGATAATTCATAGAATATGTGATCAATAAGAGCGGTGATGTTCTTTTCAAGTCACATTTTAGTCAACCCATAGTCTATTTTGTCTATACTTTTTTCTTCTTCAGATCGATTGTGATTGTGATTGATGGTTCTGTTGGACTGACTATCCTGCTGAGTTATTAACCAAATGGATTTCTGAACTCCACTCGCCCTATTGACAGTATATCATTGACCACACTCTTAAAGTCAGCGAGTTGAGAACGGTACAACGAATCGTCTTCTTTCTCTAATAATTTAAGGACACGAAAAAGTTTCCGCGCTTTGCGCGGAAGGGGTGAAACTGAATTCTGACAAAGATTAAGAGTCGAAAACGGTATAACGAATCGTCTTCTTTCTCTAATAATTTAATAACCGTCAAAGCTTCCGCGCTTCGCGCGGAGGGGGGAATGAATTCAGACAAGGATTAAAAGTCGAGAACGGTACAACGAATCGTCTTCTTTCTCTAATAATTTAATGAAACGTCAAAGCTTTCGCGCTTCGCGCGATAGGGACGAAAATGAATTCAAACAAGGATTAAGAGTAATAATTTAATGAAACATCAATGCTTTCGCGCTTCGCGCGGGAGGGGCGAAAATATATTCAAACAAGGATTAAGACTAATAATTTAATGAAACATCAATGCTTTCGCGCGGGAGGGGGGGGGAACTGAATTCAGACAAGGATTAAGAGTAGAGAACGGTACAACGAATCGTCTTCTTTCTCTAATGATATAATGAAACGTCATAAGCTTCCGCGCTTCGCGCGGGAGGGGCGAAACAAGAATTAAGAGTCGGGAACGGTACAACGAATCGTTTTTTCTCTTATAATTTAATGAAACATCAATGCTTTCGCGCGGGAGGGGGGACTGAATTCAGACAAGGATTAAGAGTAGAGAACGGTACAACGAATCGTCTTCTTTCTCTACACTCTTAAAGTCAGCGAGTAAATTTTGCCGAGTAAAACAAGTTGAGTAACAAAATGAGCAATTCAGTACTCAAGCTGGAGTAAGACCTTGATTTTAGTGGTACTCGTCACCCGAGTAATTTGTTACCTTCGATAAAGAGTAAATCAATGACTCAACGTTGAGTACGAATTTCATTTGTGTCAATTTTGAGTAAACTACGGTTGGGTATTACGCGGCGGCAGGTAATAAATAACTCAACATTGATCTCTGACCTGATTTTACCTCGGGTGCGAGTGAAAGTTTGATCGATGGAAAGTGTAACTAACAGCTGGCTCGTGCATGCGCATGCGCGCACGTGCACGTGCAGAATTAAAGCTAGATGCGAAAGAACTGAGAGTGAGATATGGATGTGACTGTCGAAGAAATTCTGAGCTCATGGAGCATGGAAGAGTTACAACCTACATTTTTAGGTAAGTATTCCTCATGCTAATTTAATAATGCTACTGTGTGATATTTAGTCAAGATATTTTGATCAAGATTGTGAAATTATTGTTGTCATGCACTGCCAATGTCATTATGCCTAGACTAGTCTATGTGATTGTGAACTTGGGCGTGCGTGCATGCATTAAAGGTACTATGTCCCTTTGCAGGCCAATAAAATGAAAAGGTTAAATTCCATGCAATGGCATTTGAAAGATAATACTAATTTAAAACTCCCCTTAAAAAAATGGGGCTTCAAAATGTCTGTAAGTGGGAAAATAAAGACTAATAATCTTGGTTTCAGACCATTGTACCGCATGGTCGTAAGTTTTATGCTGCGCAAAGATTCAATCAGTTTAATTTTGGCCATTACAAGAAGTGGGTTATTGATGAAGACAAATCTTTTACAGCTCATTTTATGTATGTTATTACCAAAGAAGAAGAAAAGCCAGTCAGTCACTCAATACTGACAATAGTGTCTGACAGTGAGGTCTAACAAGTAAACGGGTTTCCTTGCATAATTTGAATATTAGGACACTGCTAACGTTTAAATTTCACAGATAGGACATACATGACACATTCATAATTCCTGCAAAGTTCTACAGAATTTGAGATTGGCTGCGAAAGGGACATGGTATCTTTAATTCAGTGACCGGTAATAGCTAGCCTACTTTGCATTTGTATTAAACACGTAGGACCTATTTGGCATGGCCTGGGGTAACTCACTATGAATATGGCGGACAAAGAAAGCGGACAAAATATACAGTTCCTCAGGTAGACAAAGGAACATCCCTTCACTGTTATTATGTAAAAATGTGTATAACAGGTGTCACATATTCACCTGTTCTACACATTTTTACATGATAAGGAGTTTACAGATAGCACATGGTACAAATGACCCCAAATATCCACAGATCTTTTACACATGGAGAAGTTCCACTTTGAGCATCTTAGAATAATAACTGCCAATGTGCTTCATGAATACCTTTTGTTTGTCCTCTTGAAAAGAATACTTCCACCTGCGTATCATAGAATGTACCGTTGGTGCATAAATGAATAATGTTACATAACTTTCATGAGCGCATAATCCAGTATTCATCTCTGTGGGTTTTACCATTTTGGTACAAATGACCTTTATCTGCCCATGCTCGGATTGTAACTATGAACTGGCTTATAGCATGCAGTGAAGGGATTTAGCTTTGTCTACCTGAGGAACTGTATATGTTGTCCGCTTTCTTTGTCCGTCATGTTCATAGTGACTCCAGACCCAGGGAGCTCCGACGACGGCTTCGGCGTACGTCGGAGCTACCTAGGCCTATTCTATTGATGCAGATGGTTCTACAGGACGATTTGCCCTGGGCATTCGGCCAATTACCAATATAAGGCCACTTAAAAAATATACATGTTTAGCGTTCCCGCCCGCTTCCTTTTTGGGCCGCCTCCTATTTTTTTATTTTTTTGTGGAAATTTTTGAATTTTGTTGTTGATTTTTTTGTTGAAAAAAACAAAACATGAAAAACACTGCTAAAATGGATCTAGGGTCTATTTCTGATTTTTTTAAATGTACCGAGCGGCCATTTTGAGCGGCCATTTTGAAAGAAAATAAAAAAATAAAGAGCCTCCTCCTTCCTATTTTTCGAAAAAACCAGGACGCTAAACATTTTTTGTTTTGTTTTTGGCCTTAAGAAAATCAATCTTCTTTTATCAAAACCAATATAATACTAGGGTCTAGGCCATCACTGAGCCTATCAGGGTGGACTTCGATCCAGCTTTCATGAACGGGGGTTCCAGGGTAATCCTGATACGGATGCAAATGTTGAATATTAACCTAATTAGCTTGCGGCCTACCTTGTTATTCCTTGGAATCTATACCATGTGCCTATCACATTTAAACATTGCCAAAATACTGCCTGTATCCCCTCAATCAGGCCCTGCATTGCATGTGCCTTGTTAATCAGGTCCAGTGCCCCCTCCCAGACTTGGTTTGAACGGGGTGTGCTGTTATAGAGCTTCAAAACCCTACTCATTTTTAAAGTAAGGGTCAATTAAGGGTCAAAAGTGGCCTATTAGACGGAGTGGCACATCCCTGTAGGTTATGTTTTATTATGTGATTCCCGCTAAATAATGATACAAGAGAATGCGAATCAGTCATGCTTGAGTGTCTTGCCCCATACCATACCATCCCATTGTGGAAGGCACTCACGCATGACTGGGGTTCATATTCTCTTTTGCAAGTTTGTGTGAAATCTAAACATGTATAATGTTAAGATATTAAAAGATAATATGTGAGGTCATGCTTAGCAGGACTAGATCTAGACATAATTATACAAGAACGTCAATACTAAAATGCCCTCAAAAATTACACCCAGTACAATTACCAGAAAGAAAAAAAATCCACCTTTGTTCACACTGTCCTGTTAGGCATAATGGCACTCTGACATAGGCCTATAACAACAGAAACTTGACAAATCTGACAGCTTTCATCAATGTGGTTGCACTGTGTACTAAACAAATTGAAAGTTAAAACATATGGGGCCTGTCACCACGAAATGAGTCCAGTTGGTCAAAATTTTTATTCCTGTTTTTAAGTATTATATGAATCTACATTAAGTAAGCTTTAAATTAAGGGGTCACACATTAAAATTGATAAATTATATCCAGAAATATGAACAAAAACCTAATTGGACTTTATAAACAATGGGATTACCCAGTTTTGAGATAATTAGGTGTAAAGTTAATGATGCGTAACATAGCCTATATTATTTGCCAAAAATGTTAGAAGGATATATTTTCGTGACCTAAGCTCTGGGGACATAAACTACAAGACATTAATAAGTCGATTTTTGGAAAAATCTTAAATGTGGTAGGTGGGTCAATTTTCAGTACATACACACTATACATCGCTATTACTACGATTGAGCCTAATGCGACACTGGACTCATTTCGTGGTGACTGGCCCCATATGTATTACAGCCTCTTAAAAGTTAGAAGTGCAGACAAGGTGCGCATAGTTTCATTTAGGTTCTTTATAGTGGTCACAAGATTTAACTGGATATGGTTTTAAAAATTAGCTGAAAATCTTGATGAAAAATTGTGGTACTGATTTCCTGTATAGATGATGGCCAAACTTTTCAAAAACTATAGTTGTTTCTTATTTTGTCTTGCAGAATGTGGACTCTTGGATCTTGAAGCCTTTGCCTTAATAGAAGAGAAAACCCTGAGGAAATCCTCCCGAAAAAACATACCGGCCTACGGCTCAAGTTTTGGAAGAAGTTTGTGGATTATGTTAGTTTTCTATTTGCATTATTAATGTAAATTGTAAGAAGCAATATGGTGTTGAACTGTGTGAAATGTTTGCAGAAATTTTCCACCATAAAGCAGGTGTGGCATCATTTAAAACATGCCCATAATTTAACAACAAAAACAAACACAAAAATAGTGTGCGGGCAGCACGGCTGTTCCGATATATTATACAGTGGCTACACTTACAAGCGACATTTACATCGTCGCCACTTACATGATGAAGCAGATCAGGACCAAAATTTGGAATATGAAGATAATGGTGATGATGATGATGATTTAGAACACATTCAGACTGATAATGAAGGTGAGCTGTCACCTCCAGAGGATGCAGATGATGAGATGATTGGTGGGAGTAGGTCAAAAGCAAAGATAATTGATGATGCAGAGGAAGCCACTGCTATGTACATTGCTCGTTTGAAGATTTCAACTGTGCCCTCATCTACAGTTCAAAAGTTTGTTAATGAGAGCTGGGACTTGATTGACAATATAGTGTCAGGTATTGGTGATATAGCTCAACCTTTATTTGAGGATATTGCTAGCAAACAAGTTCCTTCAGAAGAGAAGGTTAATGATTTTCGCAGAGTGCTTGGTTCTCTAAAAGACCCATCTGAAACCTTTACCCTAGCAACAAGTTGGCAGCAGAATCAATACATGAAAACAGCTGGTGTTGTTGTAGAACCACGTGAGGTAACACTTGGACAGATTCATAGAGGACACATCAATCGAGTTGCAGGGCGGTCACAACAAGTAAATGTGGATGAAACATTTCAGTACATTCCACTACATGAGAACATAAAATTATTTTTAGAGCAGAAAGGTTGCATGTCAAGTATTCTGAATACACATCAAGATTTTCCTGAAGATGACTCTGTCCTGTCATCATACCGAAGTGGTACTTTCTTCAAAAATCAAGTGGATCCTGATGGTATGATCACAATAGATGCACTTATTTATTCAGATGATTTCGAAACTGCCAATCCCTTAGGCCCAAAGAAAGGTGTTCACAAAGTACTAGCAATTTACTTAGGTTTCCTTTGCTTACCAAGTAAGTATCAGGCTAAATTAGATAACATATTGTTGGTAGCACTAGCTAAATCATCATTTGTTTCTAAATATGGCATAAATGCCATCCTTAAGCACATCACACATGACCTGGAGGACTTGTATCTAAAGGGTCTGTCAATCAGTTGTCCTGATTTCTGTGGACGGGTGCGACCTAAGTTGTTCCAAGTTATTGGAGATAACCTGGCAATAAATAGCCTGTTGGGCTTTGCATGTGGTTTCACTGCTACCTATTTTTGTCGACGTTGTAAGTCATCAAAGAGGACTACAGAATCCCAAACTGTAGAAGATGTCGAAACGTTGCGTTCACCGAATACTGTTGATACAGATATTGAAATAGGAGATCTTTCACAAACAGGGTTACATAGAGCTTGCGAGTTCAGTAAGCTGGAATACTACCATGCTGCAAACAACTTTGTATTCGATATTATGCATGATTGATGGCAAAAACTTGATTGCTGATAATGATGATGCGATGTAAAGTAACATTGTATTAAAATTGAATTTGTTTAACTACATACTTTTTAATATCATGTATGATGAGATAACTCTGAGTTTTCACTGTGGTTCAAACTGATTTTGGAAATTAAAGTCCACAAATTATGTTACTGATATTTAACATATACAGAATTGATGCCGAAAACTTAAACGCTCATTATGATGATGCGGTGTCAAGTAACATTGTTTTAAAATTTAAATTGTTAAACTGCATACTTTTTAATATCATGTATGATGAGATAACTCTGAGTTTTCACTGTGGTTCAAACTGATTTTGGAAATTAAAGTCCACAAATTATGTTACTGTTATTTAACATATAGAATTGATGCCAAAAACTTGAATGATGTGGCGATATAAAGTAACATTTTTTTTAATTGAAATTTTTAAACTACATACTTTTGGTATGGTATGGTATGGTATGGTATTTTTATTGAATCATGCATCGCAGTTACATATTCCTGAATTGCACATTGATATAAGTTGCATTCCAAAAACGAGAGTACAATTTAGAACAGTATCGTTTACATAATTATAAGTACACGTATTATGTCACATGTTTATCCTAAATTTTGTATATACCAAATGTAAAACAAAAGCAAAAATACGAAGGAAAAGGGAATATCTACCTCAACAAATTATGAATTCAAAGTGACGAAGAGAGAAAGAAAAGATGTAGACAAAAGAGGTTTTTAATATCATGTATGTTTACACTGTGATTCAAACTGATTTGGGAAATTAAAGACCACAAATTATGTTACTGAACTTAAAATGTCGTTGACTTTATGTTATTTGCATAGTGTGTGAGTGAAGAACTTCAAATCAATGCTTAATTTAGAAATCAGGCAAAATTATGGTTTATATTCTCTATTGACAAATAATGGTTACTTAACAGCTATAAAAAAGAACAATATTAATCAGCGGTTTAGTTAAACCCTTAGTCAAACAGTTAAAACCCTATAGTTGAATCCACCTTTGTTTTAATCAGTATTGAGTAAAAACATGTACTTAACTTAGTACATGTTTTTACTCAATATTGATTGAGCAACTAAGCGTTACCCAGAAAACATCATACTCAATATTTGAGCAAAAAATCGCTCAAACAATTTGAGTCAAAACATGTACTCGTTAATTGAGTAAAATTTGGCTCAACTCATGAGCAGTTTCTTACTCGACATGAGTTGATTACGTTTCTACCCAGTACTGAGTAAAAGGGAACCGCTCAACAGAGGATTAAATATTGAGTAAAGGTTGACTCATTAAAACTGAGTAGAGATTTAGTCTTTTATTGAGTAATATTTTTACTCAACAGATGAGTAGATTTGTTACTCAACACATGCTGAGTAAAGTTTACTCAAAAGTCGGGTGGTTCCCTTTTGACCACTCGAAAGAGTAACATTTTGACTCAAATTGAGCAGTTTTTTTTTAGAGTGCAGTGAACACAGAAAACCTACGTCAGCAGTAATATTTATGACTGTCACCATGTGCACATCTTTGCGTTATGATTGATTGATTTCATAGTTTTCAACCATGCATGTTCAACAGAGGTGAAACAAGGGATGTGGTGCGTTGTCACATCGCTTCGAAATTGCAGAAGAAGAAGGAAAGGAAAAAGAAGAAGAAGAAAAAGAAAAAGAAGAAGAAGGAGGAGAAGAAGGAGGAGATGAAGAAGGAGGAGAAGAAGAAGGAGAACAAGGAGAACAAGAAGAACAAGAACAAAAACAACAAATAAAGAAGGAGATGAAGGAGAAGATGAAGAAAAAGAAAAAGAAGAAGAGGAGGAAGAAGGAGAAGAAGAAGACGGAAAAAGAGAAGAAAAAGAAAATAGGAAGGAGAAGAAGGAGGAGAGGATGAAGAAGGAGGAGGAGAAAAATTGAATTCTGAATGATCTTATTTTATTGAACCTATAATGTACGAGAGCATCTCTATCAATGGAAATATTCTGACATGCGTTGGTATAGAAGAAGAAGTAGAAGAAGACTAACTTAGATAACTTGTTCAACACTCAACCTTGCTCAAGTCAGTGATAATCTGTCATAAGTACCACAGTTCGGTGCTATGTCGGACAGATATCAGCAGACAGTAGGTCATATAAAGCTACATTTCATCCAAAGAAATTTGCAAAAAAAGAAAAATTAGGGCCTTTCAGCAGCGGGAGAAAGAAGGGAGAAGGTCCTCTTGATCATTTCGAATTGACCAACAACCTTCGAATATGTATGACAATTTTCATGTGTCATGTTCCGTTTTAATTGCCTGATAACATACGTAATAAGGAGTCACACTTCTTAACCTCATTCTAACTAAAGATTCACGCTGATAATTGATTTTCAACCCATGACAAGAACGAACAAAGGATAAGTACTAAGTATTTCCTTCTTTCTTGCGATCGATATTTCAAGCACCCAGTGACCGGTACTTGAAATATGAATTGAGAATACGTAACGAGAATTTGTGTGACGATATTCCGCTTTATACCAACATGTGAAAAAAAGGATGGGAGTGAAATAGAGAGTGGGAGAAGTCGAGAGGAAGGGAGAGGAATAGGAAGGAGAAGAACTGTAAGCGAGAGATGGTGTGGACAAGAGATTAATTACTGTTCTATTTACATTTCTGTGAAAACTGAAGAAAAAAATGTCTAATCCACTGACTCGCTTTCTTGCTGATCTGTTGAATAATTATAACTTTGTAACAATGTGGGTGTTTCACCAAAATCAAAATTGATATTTCTCTCGTTTTAATAATAATGTTTCATAAAAGTATATAGCATCACAGCGGTTATATAACCCCGGTCATCAGATTCAGGTTTGCCCGTAAACAATGTATGCACCTTCTCCACTCCCTGGGGAGCATTAAAACCAGGTGCCTTCTTACAGACGGTCTCAAAGCCAAACAAACCACAGTGAGATTCGCATTCCAACAGCAACTGGCATATGAATGTTTAAGTGTAGATTTATCAAAGTTTGAAAAAATGTCATATTTAATCACTTGTATGATTGTTTTTTTTATTTGTATTTATTAAAGTAAAACAAAAATAAATCATGGACATGTTTTATAGTTCGTAGAAAATGTTCATCCTTTAGTCTACAGATTGTAATAATTGGTTAGATTACGAATATATAATTATATATATATATATCACAAATGAAAAGATATATTAAACAACATAGGAATAGGAACTACTATCAACAAATTAACCTAAGGTAAGATCAATAGACCTGTGTATCTCTTTATTTGTGATTTAATGCATGATGACAATGATGTATTACGTAATCCGAACTTAATCTATATGAGATGGACAATGGGGTATTATACGGGATGATTTCTTTCAAATAATCTTTTTTTTTTCTACCTTGTTATCAATATGAGTTGTGAAATCGAGTCACAAACTTTTACCAAGGAACACCTCATCGTTTTACAAACACCATCATAGAAATTTATCATTATTGCATGATAATTCTTAATTTCATATTGCAAGTGGTTGTCTATTAGGACGTAAGAAATGCATTTTAAGATACCATCAATTGATCTAGCGCTCTCTTTCGCTTTATCTTCCTCCATCATCTCCCTCTCTCTCTCTCTCTATGTCTCTCTCGCTCTCTCTCTCTCTCCTCCCCTTCTCTCTATCTCTCTGTCTCTCTCCCTCCCTCTGTCTCTCTGTCTCTCTCTCTCTCTCTCTATATATATATATCTCAGTACTAACATTAATCATGAGCTTAATCACCTCATCATGATTTAATGTGAAAGAAAAATTGTAATTTGACTTTTAAAAGTTTGCATTAAAAAAAATATATATATAAAAGCAGAATATTGTGTATTGTTGGCGCTGGTACCTTCACCACTTCGTTTTGCCATAGATTTACACAACCCGACAATTATTAGTTTATTACAAAGGTAGGCCTACAACTATTCATGATCTAGATCTTAATACCACAGTCATGTAGGCCTACATAATTATGTTATTGACTTCCCTCGACCTGAGTTCGTCTATACCTTAGTAGAAGTCGAATGTCAGCGTATAATGTGCGTTGGACTTCTTCAAATTACTTGCCACTTATACTCTCTTTGGAAAAGAAAATAATAGATAGTACCGTTTAGATCCCGCTTAGACACTGTTTAGATAAATCAGTAAGGCAGAAATCTTTGTGATTCTAGTCTTGACCGAAGAAAGTAATATTTGCTGTAGGGTCCTGTTTCATAGAACTAATATCAAGTTACAATAACGGTTATAAGCTACTGGATCATTGCAGTTTATTGGCTGTAGGAAAATCTGTAGCTGTAGAAAAATGTGACAGCTGTTATTGATGGTAAGTTTTAAGAAACAGGGCAGACGTGATGATTATATCGTTCGTTGGTAATACATTGTGGGCGTGGCCTGGTTACCATGGGTAACATGGCTGAGGGCAGTGGCGAATATAGGCGTCCAGTGTCCCTTCCCTTACGTGCATCAAAGCAGTGAACAAGGAGAGCTGTGGTAAAGATTGATGAAATAGAGAAAATTCACGAAAGAGAAAAAAAAATAACGTAAAAGATAATTTATAGACCACTTCATCTCTCCGTTAGCCTCAGTCATTAAAAAAAAACACATTGTTACGTCGTCTGCTTCGATCTAGAAGGGCGTTAACTCTGTGTTAAAGTGTATAAATGCCCTTCAGGCTTCACTCAGACGATGTGTTTGTTTATTAAAAGGTGTAAAAAAAGACCCAAACAACGTCATATGAGCAATGGTATCAGAGTTCTTTCTTTAATCATTTAACATGTTAAATAATATTTTAGATGGTTTTACCATTGTCCCTATTCACATAAGTGGCTTTTTATACCAGTTTGGACTGATTTTTTAACACATATTTTCAAAAGTTGACTAGCACCTTTAAGATGTTACCCCATGAGCAAAATATATGCTTTGCAGCATTGCACGTCAAACGGAAATGTTAAATGTGTACGCAGATTCAAGACATGTCGGCCTATGTGTAATGATAATTCAATAAAAAGGTTCATCAAAATAATTACATTAACAAGCCAGCTTAATTGCAATCGATATTGATCGATTTTTCGAACTAGGTTGGAGCCTACCTCCTTATTTCCATTATTTCGTTTAAAATATTGAGCACAAATTTTCATTTGGTAATGTTATTTAGTCTCCAAGAAAATAATGATACAAGTTCAATTGACACAATTTTAAAATAAACTATCTTACCATATTCAGAACTGGCTTGGTTGACAACACATTGAAGAAGCCCTTCGGACTCACGTTCTGGAAAGCAAAATAATAAAAACTGTCGATTGAAAACAGCCAATTTTCATTAAACGTCTTTCTTGTGATTCCCAGCAGCCAATCACAACCCGTTATTAATTTCTCGTGCTTTATTCCCTTAGCTTCACTTTATATGGTCTGATTTCTGCTTTCTGTTCATCTTGCGATTTATTCTGATGAGTTCAGGGCGGAGAGCTTTAGTATGTCAGTATTCGCTACTATTCTTTGATTTTGGAGTACCAATCATCTCTTTGATAAAAACTATCTACATTTTTCACCGTATTTTAATTCATTATTATGGCAATGTCCGAGAGTAAGGTACCAACATGTGAGTCGTAGATACAACACATGATGTGAATGCCTTTATAAAGATTGTCTTTATTTAAAATAACCTCTACGCTTCTCAATATAGCATACTGGAAGAAAAAAAGGGATGGGAGTGGGACGGGGAGGGGATTGGTACTTAGAGAGAAAGGAGGAAGGAACAACGTTGTTACTACGAGAACAGTAAGATCATCAAATTAATTGAATGAAAATATACCTGTACATAACTAGTCTGTAAAAGAACGGAATTCGTTAAATTCGTCATGGTATAGTGGTTCATTAACATGACTCAATCTAAAGGTTGAGTGTTTGAATCTTCCTTTGGAAATTATCCACATTTGCCACTCTCCACCCAGGTGTAAATGGGTACCAGTCAATCACTGGGGTAATAATAATGCAGGAAGAACAGCATTAAAGATGATGAGGCTTCCCGTTGGTGAACAAATTATTATTATCATCATTATTATTATTATTATTAATACTATTACAGTCAAACCTGCTTTAGTGGCCACCTGTCTACAAAGACCACATTTTTTGTTTCCCTTGAAAATGGTTACTCATTGAAACCTGCACTAAAGGAACCTGTACATAAAGACCACCTGCCTATAAAGACCACTTTTCTTGTCTCCCTCGGGTGGTCTTTATAGACAGGTTTCACTGTATTATTATTATTATCATTATACTATTTACATGCTAACAAAAAATTCTAAAAAGAAGTTTTAAAATGCATACCACTTGTGTCATGTTTTTCATGCATTTCATGGCTGGATCTCGTCTGTCATCGTAAAATGGCGGATTCTTCCAACTGTCATAATTGGTCTGGACCAAGAACCATTTCCCCTGATCAGCATTTATTCTACAAACCATACAAAATGATAATTTGATTTCAAAATGAATGCAGACGGAAAATACACTGATGATGGTCATTGCAGTGTTATCTTATTTTCCCGGCGGCCGACAATCTAAGAAATACAAGAATAGTTAAAAGCTCGAAGGAAATTACTTGACTTCCGTAAAAATGATAAAAGAACATTTCATTCTTTATTTCATAAAAGTCAAATAAAATGTTGATGTATGCACTTTAGCCCCATTACTTCCAAGCTAACGCACCAATCATCTCTCTTCATCTCTCCTTCCCTCTTACCTCTCTCTCTCTCTCCCTCTCTGTCTCTCTCTGCCTCTCTGTTTCTTTCTCTCTCTTCCTCTTTCCACCTTTTGTTTATTTCGTATGACTAAAGCTGATTGTTTATTCAGTGCCATAGGAAAGGGAGAGATATAAATATATTAGGCCCATTTACACATCCTAAACACCACTTTGAAAAAATAATCGATTTTTTGGTCTACCATTTACACTACTGGAAAAACCCATAGAAAATTGTCGAAATTTGCTCATACTGATTTGGGGGTAAGTAGTGCGCATGCGCCACTCGTCGGTCCTCTGCATGCTTTAGCACGCAAGCGAGGAGAGCCAAGTGAGCAAAAATCGGTATGTTACCGCAGTTTGCTTTTACACTGCAAAAAAAAATCGGTAAAACTTCGGCAGGCGTTTCAATAAACCACATTCTGTCTCAGCAACAGAGGCATAGATGAGGAACATAATACTGAGGGAGTGAGAGATAGATGGAAAGAAAATAGGAAAGAAGAGAATGCAGTGATTAGGAGTGATGGAGCAGGAGGGAGACAGACAGAAGTGGGAAATGTACAAGGAAAGGGAAGAAGGGAATGGAAGAGAAAATTACAGGAAGAGAGTAAGAAAGAAAGACAGACAGAAAGACAGAAAGAAAGAAAGAGGAAACATGAAGGAAATAAAGAATGATTAAATGAAGAAAAGATTTACAGGAAAGAAGAAGAGGGAAGAGAGAATTGAAGGGAAAGAGAGAGAGGTGGGATGGAGAGAGAGAGAGAGATTTCGAGGGAAAGAGAAACCAAAATCACTTACCTTCTGATCGCATCAGATGTGTTGCCCTTGGCTTTAGTGATGACTACGCCTTCTCCAGGGTTCATACCACCTACAGTGAGGTATGAAGGTACCATGGTATCCACGGTAGAAAGAAACTCAACGGTACTGTTAAAGCTGTGACATTAAAATCATATCGAAAAGACACACAGTTATTTTACTTCAAATGAATACTTAGGTCAACAAACTGATAATGTCGCGCACAACGTCACCTGCACGTTACGCTATCATGATAGAGTCACGACGCTTTAATAATTATGACAGTATAAAAGAAACGATAATAGATTGAACTGAGCAGGATGGGATTAAAATGCACTGAAATATATGAGGTACAGTTCGTTTAGATAATTCAATTATTCAACCTGATGAAACTATAGTGTTCCATGTTATCAAATTCCACAATTCAATTGCTCGATTTATATTTCAAGATACAGGGCTTCTCTTATTAAAAAATAAATAAAGATACGATGGTAAGAATTGCTCAATAAAACCACCTATGGCCCTGATAGTTTGACGTACTAATTACATCTCTTAAGCTTAACCCAATCCTTAGTGTTGAGAAATGGTGATTAATGGAGGGGTAGATTTCTGCTTTTCTGTTTCATTTTCGATTTAACAAATAGCCTTCCAAAACGTTTTTTATCGTTTAACAATTAAAACTTACTCTGTTGCCATTAGGATCGCATCCCTGAGAGCGAACCCTGTCCAGTAAGGTTTGCGATCTCCTAAGATCCACTCAATAAAACCAACGAAGCCGCTTTCCTTGAGCTTGTGACGGGAGTTGATGTTCAGACTGACCACACCCTATAGCATGCACAAAGAAATAGTGGATATTGGATTATCTAGCTAGGACTACATGATGCGTCATAGGACTGCGTCAGCGACTGCCTTCGAGTTCACAAGCTTAATTAGCGCAGGTAATAAGGTACTCCACACCCTATAGCATGTACAAAGAAATAGTGGATGTTGGATTATCTAGCTAGGACTACATGATCCATCATTTGCTGACGTAGAGCTGCGTCAGCGACTGCCTTCGAGTTCACAAGCTTGATTAGCGCAGGTAATAAGGTACTCCACACCCTATAGCATGCACAAAGAAATAGTGGATGTTGGATTATCTAGCTAGGACTACATGATGCGTCATTCACTGACGTAGAACTGCGTCAGCGACTGCCTTCGAGTTCACTAGCTTGATTAGCACAGGTAATAACGTATGCAAAAGGACGCCTCGTGTGCAAGTGGCATTCATGCCCGCTGCATACGAGACTTCATGTAGTGACGTAAGCGTCAGAACTGACGCTGCCTTTTATAATATTGACGCCCCATGTAATCTTTATCCCATCCACTCTACCATGAATACAGGTAAACCATCCATTAAATGCCTTACCGGCTTTAATCCAGTCAGTATTCCAGCGTAACCAGCGAAGTGCACTGCTCTAGCGATCACCTTGCCTCCTTTCTGGTACTCCACATTGGTAACCAATGGCTTCAGTCTCTCAGTGATGATCCATTGATCTGTCTTCACATCCCATCTACGAATATTTAAAACATTTGTTTTTCTTTCAATGAAGGTTCTTATTTAATCATTCATGAGCAAAAGCAAATCAATGATTTCAAACAAGTATGGAATACCGGTAAAAACAAACATGTTTACATCAATTGTACATGTGTCAAATATCTAATGATAAAACAAACTTATATGTTTCAATACAAAGATCCCGCTCAACTTCACGAAGTCGTTTCAGTGTATTCTTAAAAGAATTTAAAGATAACCTTTCCACTTTGCATTCTGTAGAGAATATACATGTATATTATGTTTTGCATATAAATTACAGGTTTAAAAGAATAAAACAAACAATGAATTCAAAATAAAAATGAATGTTTCGTCACATTTGGTTGGTAACCGGCTAATAAACAGTTGAAGTTTTATATAAAAACAAAGACGCCATTTTAAGCGTCACAATTAGGCTTCATCATAACAACACGTTTAGATATTTTCGGGTTTTGATTAAAAATTACACTTGAAGTATTACAAACAACAATACAACTTTCACGTAAATAATTTTGGGGATTTTACTGGGTTTGTTTTTCATCAAATTGCGTTTACCAAACGGTCGGAGATATGTATGGAAAAGAACACTTCCACACGCCCCCCCCCCCCTCCACACGCACGGTATTTTATTTTTTGAAAATTTTCTAGATGGTTTATTTTCCCCACAATCATCTTAATATCGACAATCAAGTGATTTAATCGTATTATCAAAATCTTGAGAAATGGGTTACATTGTATTTATGATACCCACAAATGAGCTGGGGTCAAAACATAATTATATTGACACTATCTGCCGATTAACGATAGGTGATATTTGATGTGTGTATGTGTGTGTGTGTCTCTTTCTCTCTCTCTCTCATTTGATGTCCTTATCAAAATGTCCCAGCCGTCACGAAGGTGACAATTTACTGACTTCAGCAACATGCGCGGGAACAACAAATCTGCCTTGTTTTCTTTTTCAGTACGTAAGCAGAATGCATGAAGAAGAAGAAACGCCTCCCACTAATCGTTCCAAGTTCTTTGCCTATTACCATGATAAACTGTAAATTAGGTCGTGAAGCCGTCTTCAGCAAGACGCGTGAACAAGAAATATGCCCCGCTTTTTTTCCAGTACTTATGTTGGCCGCTATATATATACCTTTTTGTTGAATGCATGAAGAAGAAGAAACGCTTCTTTTCATCGGTCTCAAGATCTTTGCCTATATTACCTTGATAAACTGTGAATTAGGCCGTGAAATTAAGATTAATGCCCTTACCCTATGAATTGTCCAAAGTCCATATTCCTCGCATGATAGATGTCACCTGATTGGTGAAGATAATTAAAGGTGAATTAATTAGTTCACAATAAGATTATCCAGGATCCTGTGTAGAGGATATATAGAGCATATCAGTCATGTGCGTGTTGACACTCTTGGCACTCAAAGTTTGTTTTTATTAAGAATATCAAGCTGTTTATCACAATGTGTCATCTGTTCGATTTTTTTTCTTCTGTCCCGTGTCCATATCACCTCTTGAAATAATATTTTTATATTTTATAAATGCATCTCACAAATGAGCTATGCTTCTTTAGTTCTGCATTTATTACTGTTTTCATTGCAATATTTTTACGGTATAATCAAAAGAAAACCGATATGAATTTCTATCAATACCATTATTCAAGTGCGCCTCCTATTAACATATAGACTTAAACTTGTGCATGTATCCCTCATATTTTCTCGCACTTTTGTGAGATAAGGGTCATCACTTGAGCAGGTCAAGATTGTTTACCACTTACGACTAACATGGATTAAGAGACGATCGTTACGAAGATAGACAATCAATTATCTCTTTAATTAGAATTTTATCTCTTTTTTTAGTTCATAATACACATGATACCCATAACAAAATAGCAATAGAGATTCAAATCGTAAAAGGGTTAATGAACTTTTTTTCTTCAATGAAAGACTTTATTTATTTAATCGAACACGAAAAAATCAACTCAACTATTTAAAACAAGTATGACAAAGTGGTAATAGTCACAGCAATTGTAGATATTTTGGGGTCATCAAACTTTAGATAACAAGACTAAAACAAATCTCCCCCGAGATTCGCCAATTAGTATTAACAAAATTATTTCCATTGTCCTGTATTTTACACATTAATCAATCATTTTACCCACGCAATTTTCAAGCCGGTAAAAAGAGAAGGAAGACGTAACATTTTCAACCCTCCTTGACTATAATTCCAATGATTACGTGATTCCATATATAAGAGTACGTTGAACAACCAATTTCTTTCAGAAATCATTCTGGTGAGTGGTGGTTTTGGCAAAACAGATAAAAGAAATATTAATTGCGACGGCCCAGCAACTCCAATAATGATAATACTAATATTAGTAATAATAATGATAATTATAATAATTTTTTTTTTAAATATAATAATAATAATAATGTTCTTGAATGGCTGGTATGTATCTACATAGATGCTCTCCTGAGTAGACTTTGGCTCTAACCTCGCTGTTCAGATAAGGTAATGTAGCATTCAAGTAATTTCTTCGAGAAACTTATCTTGGAATATTTCAAAGTTTTAAAGTCTCTTACCACTCATATCCTGTGCTACTACAGCAGTGCAGAAGGATTCTATTTCGTAGAAAATAT
>CP137680.1:26442890-26466372 GCA_037976565.1 Mesocentrotus franciscanus | reverse complement strand
CAAACCACAGTGAGATTCGCATTCCAACAGCAACTGGCATATGAATGTTTAAGTGTAGATTTATCAAAGTTTGAAAAAATGTCATATTTAATCACTTGTATGATTGTTTTTTTTATTTGTATTTATTAAAGTAAAACAAAAATAAATCATGGACATGTTTTATAGTTCGTAGAAAATGTTCATCCTTTAGTCTACAGATTGTAATAATTGGTTAGATTACGAATATATAATTATATATATATATATCACAAATGAAAAGATATATTAAACAACATAGGAATAGGAACTACTATCAACAAATTAACCTAAGGTAAGATCAATAGACCTGTGTATCTCTTTATTTGTGATTTAATGCATGATGACAATGATGTATTACGTAATCCGAACTTAATCTATATGAGATGGACAATGGGGTATTATACGGGATGATTTCTTTCAAATAATCTTTTTTTCTACCTTGTTATCAATATGAGTTGTGAAATCGAGTCACAAACTTTTACCAAGGAACACCTCATCGTTTTACAAACACCATCATAGAAATTTATCATTATTGCATGATAATTCTTAATTTCATATTGCAAGTGGTTGTCTATTAGGACGTAAGAAATGCATTTTAAGATACCATCAATTGATCTAGCGCTCTCTTTCGCTTTATCTTCCTCCATCCCTCATCTCCTCTCTCTCTCTCTCTATGTCTCTCTCGCTCTCTCTCTCTCTCCCTCCCCCTTCTCTCTATCTCTCTGTCTCTCTCCCTCCCTCTGTCTCTCTGTCTCTCTCTCTCTCTCTCTATATATATATATCTCAGTACTAACATTAATCATGAGCTTAATCACCTCATCATGATTTAATGTGAAAGAAAATTGTAATTTGACTTTTAAAAGTTTGCATTAAAAAAAATATATATATAAAAGCAGAATATTGTGTATTGTTGGCGCTGGTACCTTCACCACTTCGTTTTGCCATAGATTTACACAACCCGACAATTATTAGTTTATTACAAAGGTAGGCCTACAACTATTCATGATCTAGATCTTAATACCACAGTCATGTAGGCCTACATAATTATGTTATTGACTTCCCTCGACCTGAGTTCGTCTATACCTTAGTAGAAGTCGAATGTCAGCGTATAATGTGCGTTGGACTTCTTCAAATTACTTGCCACTTATACTCTCTTTGGAAAGAAAATAATAGATAGTACCGTTTAGATCCCGCTTAGACACTGTTTAGATAAATCAGTAAGGCAGAAATCTTTGTGATTCTAGTCTTGACCGAAGAAAGTAATATTTGCTGTAGGGTCCTGTTTCATAGAACTAATATCAAGTTACAATAACGGTTATAAGCTACTGGATCATTGCAGTTTATTGGCTGTAGGAAAATCTGTAGCTGTAGAAAAATGTGACAGCTGTTATTGATGGTAAGTTTTAAGAAACAGGGCAGACGTGATGATTATATCGTTCGTTGGTAATACATTGTGGGCGTGGCCTGGTTACCATGGGTAACATGGCTGAGGGCAGTGGCGAATATAGGCGTCCAGTGTCCCTTCCCTTACGTGCATCAAAGCAGTGAACAAGGAGAGCTGTGGTAAAGATTGATGAAATAGAGAAAATTCACGAAAGAGAAAAAAAAATAACGTAAAAGATAATTTATAGACCACTTCATCTCTCCGTTAGCCTCAGTCATTAAAAAAAAACACATTGTTACGTCGTCTGCTTCGATCTAGAAGGGCGTTAACTCTGTGTTAAAGTGTATAAATGCCCTTCAGGCTTCACTCAGACGATGTGTTTGTTTATTAAAAGGTGTAAAAAAAGACCCAAACAACGTCATATGAGCAATGGTATCAGAGTTCTTTCTTTAATCATTTAACATGTTAAATAATATTTTAGATGGTTTTACCATTGTCCCTATTCACATAAGTGGCTTTTTATACCAGTTTGGACTGATTTTTTAACACATATTTTCAAAAGTTGACTAGCACCTTTAAGATGTTACCCCATGAGCAAAATATATGCTTTGCAGCATTGCACGTCAAACGGAAATGTTAAATGTGTACGCAGATTCAAGACATGTCGGCCTATGTGTAATGATAATTCAATAAAAAGGTTCATCAAAATAATTACATTAACAAGCCAGCTTAATTGCAATCGATATTGATCGATTTTTCGAACTAGGTTGGAGCCTACCTCCTTATTTCCATTATTTCGTTTAAAATATTGAGCACAAATTTTCATTTGGTAATGTTATTTAGTCTCCAAGAAAATAATGGTACAAGTTCAATTGACACAATTTTTAAAATAAATTATCTTACCATATTCAGAACTGGCTTGGTTGACAACACATTGAAGAAGCCCTTCGGACTCACGTTCTGGAAAGCAAAATAATAAAAACTGTCGATTGAAAACGCCAATTTTCATTAAACGTCTTTCTTGTGATTCCCAGCAGCCAATCACAACCCGTTATTAATTTCTCGTGCTTTATTCCCTTAGCTTCACTTTATATGGTCTGATTTCTGCTTTCTGTTCATCTTGCGATTTATTCTGATGAGTTCAGGGCGGAGAGCTTTAGTATGTCAGTATTCGCTACTATTCTTTGATTTTGGAGTACCAATCATCTCTTTGATAAAAACTATCTACATTTTTCACCGTATTTTAATTCATTATTATGGCAATGTCCGTGAGTAAGGTACCAACATGTGAGTCGTAGATACAACACATGATGTGAATGCCTTTATAAAGATTGTCTTTATTTAAAATAACCTCTACGTTCTCAATATAGCATACTGGAAGAAAAAAGGGATGGGAGTGGGACGGGAGGGATTGGTACTTAGAGAGAAAGGAGGAAGGAAGAACGTTGTTACTACGAGAACAGTAAGATCATCAAATTAATTGAATGAAAATATACCTGTACATAACTAGTCTGTAAAAGAACGGAATTCGTTAAATTCGTCATGGTATAGTGGTTCATTAACATGACTCAATCTAAAGGTTGAGTGTTTGAATCTTCCTTTGGAAATTATCCACATTTGCCACTCTCCACCCAGGTGTAAATGGGTACCAGTCAATCACTGGGGTAATAATAATGCAGGAAGAACAGCATTAAAGATGATGAGGCTTCCCGTTGGTGAACAAATTATTATTATCATCATTATTATTATTATTATTAATACTATTACAGTCAAACCTGCTTTAGTGGCCACCTGTCTACAAAGACCACATTTTTTGTTTCCCTTGAAAATGGTTACTCATTGAAACCTGCACTAAAGGAACCTGTACATAAGACCACCTGCCTATAAAGACCACTTTTCTTGTCTCCCTCGGGTGGTCTTTATAGACAGGTTTCACTGTATTATTATTATTATCATTATACTATTTACATGCTAACAAAAAATTCTAAAGAAGTTTTAAAATGCATACCACTTGTGTCATGTTTTTCATGCATTTCATGGCTGGATCTCGTCTGTCATCGTAAAATGGCGGATTCTTCCAACTGTCATAATTGGTCTGGACCAAGAACCATTTCCCCTGATCAGCATTTATTCTACAAACCATACAAAATGATAATTTGATTTCAAAATGAATGCAGACGGAAAATACACTGATGATGGTCATTGCAGTGTTATCTTATTTTCCCGGCGGCCGACAATCTAAGAAATACAAGAATAGTTAAAAGCTCGAAGGAAATTACTTGACTTCCGTAAAAATGATAAAAGAACATTTCATTCTTTATTTCATAAAAGTCAAATAAAATGTTGATGTATGCACTTTAGCCCCATTACTTCCAAGCTAACGCACCAATCATCTCTCTTCATCTCTCCTTCCCTCTTACCTCTCTCTCTCTCTCCTCTCTGTCTCTCTCTGCCTCTCTGTTTCTTTCTCTCTCTTCCTCTTTCCACCTTTTGTTTATTTCGTATGACTAAAGCTGATTGTTTATTCAGTGCCATAGGAAAGGGAGAGATATAAATATATTAGGCCCATTTACACATCCTAAACACCACTTTGAAAAAATAATCGATTTTTTGGTCTACCATTTACACTACTGGAAAAACCCATAGAAAATTGTCGAAATTTGCTCATACTGATTTGGGGGTAAGTAGTGCGCATGCGCCACTCGTCGGTCCTCTGCATGCTTTAGCACGCAAGCGAGGAGAGCCAAGTGAGCAAAAATCGGTATGTTACCGCAGTTTGCTTTTACACTGCAAAAAAAAATCGGTAAAACTTCGGCAGGCGTTTCAATAAACCACATTCTGTCTCAGCAACAGAGGCATAGATGAGGAACATAATACTGAGGGAGTGAGAGATAGATGGAAAGAAAATAGGAAAGAAGAGAATGCAGTGATTAGGAGTGATGGAGCAGGGAGGGAGACAGACAGAAGTGGGAAATGTACAAGGAAAGGGAAGAAGGGAATGGAAGAGAAAATTACAGGAAGAGAGTAAGAAAGAAAGACAGACAGAAAGACAGAAAGAAAGAAAGAGGAAACATGAAGGAAATAAAGAATGATTAAATGAAGAAAAGATTTACAGGAAAGAAGAAGAGGGAAGAGAGAATTGAAGGGAAAGAGGGAGAGAGGTGGGATGGAGAGAGAGAGAGAGAGATTTCGAGGGAAAGAGAAACCAAAATCACTTACCTTCTGATCGCATCAGATGTGTTGCCCTTGGCTTTAGTGATGACTACGCCTTCTCCAGGGTTCATACCACCTACAGTGAGGTATGAAGGTACCATGGTATCCACGGTAGAAAGAAACTCAACGGTACTGTTAAAGCTGTGACATTAAAATCATATCGAAAAGACACACAGTTATTTTACTTCAAATGAATACTTAGGTCAACAAACTGATAATGTCGCGCACAACGTCACCTGCACGTTACGCTATCATGATAGAGTCACGACGCTTTAATAATTATGACAGTATAAAAGAAACGATAATAGATTGAACTGAGCAGGATGGGATTAAAATGCACTGAAATATATGAGGTACAGTTCGTTTAGATAATTCAATTATTCAACCTGATGAAACTATAGTGTTCCATGTTATCAAATTCCACAATTCAATTGCTCGATTTATATTTCAAGATACAGGGCTTCTCTTATTAAAAAATAAATAAAGATACGATGGTAAGAATTGCTCAATAAAACCACCTATGGCCCTGATAGTTTGACGTACTAATTACATCTCTTAAGCTTAACTCAATCCTTAGTGTTGAGAAATGGTGAGTAATGGAGGGGTAGATTTCTGCTTTTCTGTTTCATTTTCGATTTAACAAATAGCCTTCCAAAACGTTTAAATCGTTTAACAATGAAAACTTACTCTGTTGCCATTAGGATCGCATCCCTGAGAGCGAACCCTGTCCAGTAAGGTTTGCGATCTCCTAAGATCCACTCAATAAAACCAACGAAGCCGCTTTCCTTGAGCTTGTGACGGGAGTTGATGTTCAGACTGACCACACCCTATAGCATGCACAAAGAAATAGTGGATATTGGATTATCTAGCTAGGACTACATGATGCGTCATAGGACTGCGTCAGCGACTGCCTTCGAGTTCACAAGCTTAATTAGCGCAGGTAATAAGGTACTCCACACCCTATAGCATGTACAAAGAAATAGTGGATGTTGGATTATCTAGCTAGGACTACATGATCCATCATTTGCTGACGTAGAGCTGCGTCAGCGACTGCCTTCGAGTTCACAAGCTTGATTAGCGCAGGTAATAAGGTACTCCACACCCTATAGCATGCACAAAGAAATAGTGGATGTTGGATTATCTAGCTAGGACTACATGATGCGTCATTCACTGACGTAGAACTGCGTCAGCGACTGCCTTCGAGTTCACAAGCTTGATTAGCACAGGTAATAACGTATGCAAAAGGACGCCTCGTGTGCAAGTGGCATTCATGCCCGCTGCATACGAGACTTCATGTAGTGACGTAAGCGTCAGAACTGACGCTGCCTTTTATAATATTGACGCCCCATGTAATCTTTATCCCATCCACTCTACCATGAATACAGGTAAACCATCCATTAAATGCCTTACCGGTTTTAATCCAGTCAGTATTCCAGCGTAACCAGCGAAGTGCACTGCTCTAGCGATCACCTTGCCTCCTTTCTGGTACTCCACATTGGTAACCAATGGCTTCAGTCTCTCAGTGATGATCCATTGATCTGTCTTCACATCCCATCTACGAATATTTAAAACATTTGTTTTTCTTTCAATGAAGGTTCTTATTTAATCATTCATGAGCAAAAGCAAATCAATGATTTCAAACAAGTATGGAATACCGGTAAAAACAAACATGTTTACATCAATTGTACATGTGTCAAATATCTAATGATAAAACAAACTTATATGTTTCAATACAAAGATCCCGCTCAACTTCACGAAGTCGTTTCAGTGTATTCTTAAAAGAATTTAAAGATAACCTTTCCACTTTGCATTCTGTAGAGAATATACATGTATATTATGTTTTGCATATAAATTACAGGTTTAAAAGAATAAAACAAACAATGAATTCAAAATAAAAATGAATGTTTCGTCACATTTGGTTGGTAACCGGCTAATAAACAGTTGAAGTTTTATATAAAAACAAAGACGCCATTTTAAGCGTCACAATTAGGCTTCATCATAACAACACGTTTAGATATTTTCGGGTTTTGATTAAAAATGACACTTAAAATTACAAACAACAATACAACTTTCACGTAAATAATTTTGGGGATTTTACTGGGTTTGTTTTTCATCAAATTGCGTTTACCAAACGGTCGAAGAAATGTATGGAAAACAACACTTCCACACGCCCCCCCCCCCCTCCACACGCACGGTATTTTATTTTTTGAAAATTTTCTAGATGGTTTATTTTCCCCACAATCATCTTAATATCGACAATCAAGTGATTTAATCGTATTATCAAAATCTTGAGAAATGGGTTACATTGTATTTATGATACCCACAAATGAGCTGGGGTCAAAACATAATTATATTGACACTATCTGCCGATTAACGATAGGTGATATTTGATGTGTGTATGTGTGTGTGTGTCTTTCTCTCTCTCTCATTTGATGTCCTTATCAAAATGTCCCAGCCGTCACGAAGGTGACAATTTACTGACTTCAGCAACATGCGCGGGAACAACAAATCTGCCTTGTTTTCTTTTTCAGTACGTAAGCAGAATGCATGAAGAAGAAGAAACGCCTCCCACTAATCGTTCCAAGTTCTTTGCCTATTACCATGATAAACTGTAAATTAGGTCGTGAAGCCGTCTTCAGCAAGACGCGTGAACAAGAAATATGCCCCGCTTTTTTTCCAGTACTTATGTTGGCCGCTATATATATACCTTTTTGTTGAATGCATGAAGAAGAAGAAACGCTTCTTTTCATCGGTCTCAAGATCTTTGCCTATATTACCTTGATAAACTGTGAATTAGGCCTTGAAATTAAGATTAATGCCCTTACCCTATGAATTGTCCAAAGTCCATATTCCTCGCATGATAGATGTCACCTGATTGGTGAAGATAATTAAAGGTGAATTAATTAGTTCACAATAAGATTATCCAGGATCCTGTGTAGAGGATATATAGAGCATATCAGTCATGTGCGTGTTGACACTCTTGGCACTCAAAGTTTGTTTTTTATTAAGAATATCAAGCTGTTTATCACAATGTGTCATCTGTTCGATTTTTTTTCTTCTGTCCCGTGTCCATATCACCTCTTGAAATAATATTTTTATATTTTATAAATGCATCTCACAAATGAGCTATGCTTCCTTAGTTCTGCGTTTATTACTGTTTTCATTGCAATATTTTTACGGTATAATCAAAAGAAAACCGATATGAATTTCTATCAATACCATTATTCAAGTGCGCCTCCTATTAACATATAGACTTAAACTTGTGCATGTATCCCTCATATTTTCTCGCACTTTTGTGAGATAAGGGTCATCACTTGAGCAGGTCAAGATTGTTTACCACTAACGACTAACATGGATTAAGAGACGATCGTTACGAAGATAGACAATCAATTATGTCTTTAATTAGAATTTTATCTCTTTTTAGTTCATAATACACATGATACCCATAACAAAATAGCAATAGAGATTCAAATCGTGAAATGGTTACTGAACTTTTTTTCTTCAATGAAAGACTTTATTTATTTAATCGAACACGAAAAAATCAACTCAACTATTTAAAACAAGTATGACAAAGTGGTAATAGTCACAGCAATTGTATATATTTTGGGGTCATCAAACTTTAGATAACAAGACTAAAACAAATCTCCCCCGAGATTCGCCAATTAGTATTAACAAAATTATTTCCATTGTCCTGTATTTTACACATTAATCAATCATTTTACCCACGCAATTTTCAAGCCGGTAAAAAGAGAAGGAAGACGTAACATTTTCAACCCTCCTTGACTATAATTCCAATGATTACGTGATTCCATATATATAAGAGTACGTTGAACAACCAATTTCTTTCAGAAATCATTCTGGTGAGTGGTGGTTTTGGCAAAACAGATAAAAGAAATATTAATTGCGACGGCCCAGCAACTCCAATAATGATAATACTAATATTAGTAATAATAATGATAATTATAATAATTTTTTTTTTAAATATAATAATAATAATAATGTTCTTGAATGGCTGGTATGTATCTACATAGATGCTCTCCTGAGTAGACTTTGGCTCTAACCTCGCTGTTCAGATAAGGTAATGTAGCATTCAAGTAATTTCTTCGAGAAACTTATCTTGGAATATTTCAAAGTTTTTAAAGTCTCTTACCACTCATATCCTGTGCTACTACAGCAGTGCAGAAGGATTCTATTTCGTAGAAAATATTCATCATAACGATCTCACCTGTAACAACAAAGAATAAAAAGCTTATGACGAAGATTGGCTAAACCGAAATTATGATTCTTCAGCACAAAATAATTCAGTATTAGCAATAGTAAATAATTATTCGTATTAGAGAAAAATACAAAAAATATTTGACATGACTGCAAGAAAGAAAAAAAATTTATACGAAATGTGAGAAATTTGTACCTTGAATTATGTGATAAAGAAGACCTGGAAATATCCTTGAATCAAACCGAGACTTTGAAAATATGTCATTATCGTGCATGATTTATGACTTTCTGTACTAATTACTTTTCTGAAATCTACCACAACTCAGTCTTGGGTATGGAAAATGATGTGGGGTTGGGAGTGCTGGAGGGATGTAGCCTCCCCCCTCCACTATAGTTTTGAAAATATTAATGTTCGGGCAGTCGTCACCTTATATTCCGACTCTGATACAGTTTTTTATATATCATATCTAGTATAAGTCTTGATGATGAAGTGACAATTTCAATACAATATAATGGTTTATTTTTCCTCGCTTGCTTCGATTTTTTTGCTAATTGCTTCGCTTTCCCACAAAGTATAGAAACGGGAAAGTTGATATTTGGGCAAGACAAAAGAGATGTCACCCCTCCCTCCCCCCCCCCCTTATCACGCACGCCTATGATGGAATTCTTTTAATTTTGTTTTCAAGTGAATGAAGAATTAGGTTCTTACCGATGGGGATCCCAGTCGCCTCGGCGATGCCCTGCAGTTCACGATCATATGGCTCTGGGAGAGTCGTCACAACCGGACCCTACATATCAACGTACAGTTGACAACTAAACTATTCATACCTTTACCAAGCTTTTGTAAGTTTTTAAGTTTGAGAAATTTGATTTTTCCCGATTTACTTATTTTTTGGAGAATGAGACATATTAAAGCTTACATCTTAAAGTACTCAAACAATGGCCCTAATACAATCATTCTGGAGTAACGAAAAACACAAAAGTTATCAAATTTACAATGAGAATTAATAATTTAGTTGTTAACTGTATACTATTGGTAACATTAAGGTACTTTACTACCCAAATTCACCAATACATTGGGGTTGAAATAATAGAACACATAAATTTGAATTATTTCACTGAAATTATTATCACTTTATCCTTACACAGTATTCCGTCTTGATGCTAAGGTATTGAAAGAAGATCATGGACTCATTATTTATGAAACGCAAAACATTGATACCTATGATGATCATCATCAGTAATGATAATAATAACTATAATAATAATAATAATAATAATAATAATATGGTACATTTATTAAAGCTTATCATGATGATACAATCCTCATCATCATTCATTGATGCAGATTAGGGATTATAAAATAAAGGGCGGGACATTGGTGCGTGCCGGGGACCCAAAATTCTTCTCATTCGTAAAATATTTACAAACGGCCATCCATGGGTAAAATGATAATAATAATAATAATAATGTTCCATTCTTATATAGCGCATATTACATAATTGTCTCTAAGCGCTTAGATACGAGTGAGAGAATGATAGAGTGAGAGAATGATAGAGAGAGAGAGAGAGCAAGAGAGAGAAAGGAGAGACATGTCAAATATATTAGAGATTCGGTAGTCTATATCATATAGGTTTTGTAGTATTAAATTGACATTGAGAGGATATAAAATGGCGGACTTACAAAGAGATCGTCAATAACCTCGGAGGTGAGTTTCTTGCCTAGCAGGAGTCCCACTAGGCTTTTGATGTCATCGATCAGGAAACTGATCTGATTTTTTTAAAAGAATAGAACAACAAAAACATCTTAAGGGAGTGTAAACAAAAGATAATACAGTACAGAAAAGCCACAGTGGTGCTTTGTGCAGATTTTGTGATAATGATAATGAATGTCTGTGTATCCGATGATAATAATCATAATAGTCATAATAATCATAATAAAAAATAGTTATTTAGGCCTGCAACAATAATGATAATAATAATAATTACAATAATATTATCAATAATAATACTAATTATGATAATGATAATAGTAAAAATAAACCATTTTGTACAGCGCATAACACATCATTAGATAAGTATTATGTCCCTATGCGCTTGGGAGGAAAAATAAAATACAATAAAAGGGAAAATAGGTTCCTTTTATCTGTTAAAGGTATAGTTGAGTTTTGGTATAGAGAGTCCAGTTTTGGTCAAACTGAATTTTAGTAACCAAAACCTGCACCATTACATTACAAACTAATAGTTATAACTGCACCATACTCGAAAGGTGTACAAAATTACAAACGACTTTAATAGTAATAAGCCTGTTAACAATTAAAAATAGCCGTTAAACCACATTCTCTAAAAAGTCATTGGTTTCAACCATTTCTAATAATAGAATTGTGCATGTTATGTTTGTTAAAATAATGATTAAATAGAGAGATTATCAACAACTATTTAAAAACATCTGTTTGAAAAGTGTAAGCATTTTTTTTTTTGTCTTTCAACGGCTGGTTCAAATTTATCGAATATTTGGGCCCCACAAATATTCGAAATGGTTATATTTATGGATATTTGAGCCGTCTCCGAACCGATTTTGATCAAACAAAGATGATTTTGTCATTTAGATTGTATGCTCTTTCAAATTTGACACTCAGTTTTTCATTATCTCACAAAAAAATGTTTTGTGTAGCGCCCTCTATACCAAAACTCAACTATCCCTTTAAACATTTTGAATAAATGTGTTTGAAGGGCAGAATAAAACTTATCTATTTGATTATCATTGAAGAATGTTTAAACTTTAATTTCGTGTCAACGCCTACCCTGACGTGAGGTATAATGTAAAGATTATCCAATCACATGCAGAGACCAAATTAGGTCAATTATTTACTTCTTTTCGTTGATTATATTTCTAGCACGCCCACAAATATCAACTTAAATCATACTCAAATCCCGAATGATTAGTATTTTCTTCTTACATTTGCCGATTTTGATTGCACCAGCTCGGTCCATCTATCTTCTGGGTCCAGGTCCATATTGAAGACGAACTTAGGAGCGGCATCACTTGATTGTGGAGGGTAAGCATCAGTTCGGCAATTCTTGTCCGTAAACTAAAGAGAAGATCGGAAACAGAATCAGGTTAAGCACTGGAATGGTATAACATCTCTTAAAAGCGCATATCACATTATGATATAACGTCTCCATGCCCTTCCAAAGTATTTCAGAAGTTCTAATTAAAGTACTCCAAGTTTCAAGTCAAGTTTATTTGTTTCACATTTCACAAAACAGAATTTCACATAAATGACAAAATTAGAACATAATATGAAATATACTAAAAGTTTGACATTATATAATATATAATAAAGTCTTTGTAAAGACGTCGAAATTAATTGTATTAAATAGTAGGTTATACAGGGTGAAATGTGAGGAACCTATTAAAGAGCTTAGCTTGTAGATTATAGGTTCCCTTAAATAAAAACTAATATCTGATTGAAGTGGTTGCAATGGTAAAGGACGTAACAATAATAATAGGTGGACAAGAAGGCCTTAACATTAAAGATGATATACAAAGTGAAACAAGCGAAAATAGCAAAAACAGCAAACAAATTAATTTGTTACCAAAGTGAATGTCACGTTTGTCACTTTAAAATATTGTGGTCACCCGAGCGAGGCAGTAGACATGAACAATCATGATAATGTACAATAATAAGTAGGCCGTAGCCTAGACACAAATATCCCATTTACAACATACATTCAAACCCATGCATGCACGCCTGCTCCCAGAGAGCCCCAAGGCAAGCAAACACATTCACCTGCGCCACGCCCACGCCTCCAGTGTCATTTCGCATAAATTATTTTACAGTAGCCGTTGCCAGACCGGACAAGCTACATGGCAACAACTCCGAAGTTATCACCGCACACAGGGGCGGCCGAGCGACTTCCAAAGTGGGGGGGGGGGCACCAAGAAAAAAGGGCACTTTCTGGAAAAAAGGGCACCTACAAAGGGAAATCTCAAAGCGAAATTATACAATTGTTTAGACATTGATATATACCCCTACATTGTGATTACATTATCAGGAATTATTTCAATATTTGTTCCACTTTATACACCATACAAGATATTGCTTAAGCATCATACTTTGCAGTTTGGTGTGATGGTCTTAAAATTTATTTGGGAGCGAGCGAAGCAAGCGAGGAAAAAATTTAAGATTTGTGAGGTCGCAGTGCGAAAAATTATATCTTATAAAGAGGAAAAAACCCAATCCTGATGGGGTTATAAGCACATTCTCATAACGGAAGACTGAAAAGACCCTTGTTAAGTGACATAAGTATATCATCTATAGATGCATGCGAGCGTAGCGAGCGAGCTTTGGGGGAAATTCCTCTTAGTCGCTTGAAATTAGGGCGCGTTTAATGATGAGAGGAAAAGAGAACACTTATCAGAACAGAAAAGGAGCATGTGTCAAAGTACAAGAGTAATTATCAGAGATGAAAATGGGGCACTTCTTACACCCTCAAAAACAGGCACTCACCAGGGATGAAAAAAGTCAGTCATGAGAATAGGAAATGGGCATTTGTCGACGGAAATGGGCCCCATCAGATTTTGATAGGGGCATTTATAAGAGGTGAAAAGGGCATTTATGAAAAGGGATAGGTCCCTTATTAGAAAGGAAAAGGGGCACGTATCATTGTTAAAAGGGAAATTATCAGAGGTGAAAAGAGGCACTTATGTGACTAATCGCACCTGAAAAGGGTAAATGACCAGATATGAACAGGGGCACTTATGTAAATGAAAAAGGGCACTTATAATAAAGGTAAATATGCATTAGTTGAAAGAAAATGGGCGCCGATCAAATTTTAAAGGGGGCATTTATCGGAGGTGAGGGGGCACTTATCTGAAGTGCAAAGGAGAATTTTCTCGTACTTGAAAAGGGTCATTTACAAGAGAAGGGGCACTCATGAGAAGGGGAAGGGCTCTTTTTTAATAGGGCACTTATCATTGAGAAAAGGGGCACATGTGAAAATATAACTTAGGTGCGTTATCCGAGTTAAAATGGGGTAGTTATTAAAAGGTAAATGGGGTCCTTCTTACAAAGGAAAAGGGGCACTTGTCAAAGTAAAAGAGGCACCTCTCAGATTTGAATAGGGCAATTATCAAAGGTGAAGGGGCACTTATCATAAGTGAAAAGAGGCACTTCTCGTAACTGAAAAGGGGCACTTACTAGAGATTAAAAAGGGCACTTATGAGAATGAAAATGGACACTTATTGCAAGGAAAATGGGAAATTGTCGAAGTAAAAGGGGCACGTGTCCAAATAAAGGGGCACTTATCAGAGTTGAAAAGGAGAAGGGGCACTTTACAAATTAATAAGGGCACTTGTGAAAGTAAAGGGCACTATTCCTATGTAAAAGGGGCACTTCTTACAAAGTTAAAGGGCACTTTTTCTATGTAAAGGGGCACTTTTGGGTGCTTGAAAAGTGGGAGGGCACTGTGCCCCCCTGCCCCCCGGGAGGGCCGCCTCTGACCGCACAGTTAATGTCACGCAATGTATCATGTCCCACATCCCTTTTACACATGTATCGAGAGAGACAACTGTAGATAAAGTGCCTATCTAAAGACATACGGGACAGACAGGGTCTTTAACCTCATCTTTTTGATAGTGAGTCAAGAGAATAACACTTTAGCATGACTCACACAAAAGGAGAGAAGGGGTAACATTCCATGCCAATATTTCGTAAGAGATACAGATGCATGGCCGCGGGGCAATAACACGATTCACATACAATGTACACTGATGAGATTCACCTGGTCTTTGATAGTAAATGATTTCCCCAAGAGTGGTCTGAAAAACCACATTAACCGATTACAAAAATGCAATTTTCAAGGACTTAGAGGGTGGTTGGAGATCAATCTACCTATATTGCTATCCAACGATTTTTAAATGGTACATTTGTCTTTCTTTCTTTTTTTAATCGTAATTTAAATAGAAATGCGTGGAAATATATAACTTTTGAATCATGGCAGATGTGTGCCTATAGTAATTGACCCACAGTATATGTTTATGTTAATACAAAACATAACACTTAAAAGTCACAAAGACTCTTGACGTATAGTTGATGTTATCTCGATCAATAACTCACTCAACAATCTTTAGTGTGCAAGTTGGTAAGAAAATGCTTCCCGTAGGCCACTATACACTATACACTATAAATATGTTGTCTGTGATTGTGAGTTATATACACCAGGAAACTCTGTTCACGTCTCCGTTTAAGCAAACAACAATAACTGTAAATACGAGGGTATACAGTCATATCGAGTTACGTATTATGCTTACCGGTGGTACATCTTGACCGAGGAGAGCAGGTACACCAGCCGCTAGTAGCCCGAGAATAAACGTGAACTTCTGCATGGTAGGAAACCCGACTTCCTTGTACAAGTATAAATGCAAAACTATACAAAATAGCCTAGTGTGTTGAACTTGAGTACAATAAAACCCACAGCGCCGTGCAAAATATACCCTCGTGTAGACGAACAATATGATTTAGACCGTGCAGTCTTCGCTCACTCATGAAAAAATAGTTCCGTATTTGATCTACACGATATTTATTTTAGCTGCACTTGCATGATTGGTTTCGGGCCAATTAGACGCAGATAAGCTATCCCGTACAAAATGTACCTTGACTAATAATTGAAGTTGATATTAATTTTTGTTTGCTTAATTAGTAAATCAAAGTTCAAAAGCTTGCAACGGTATTGACCATCATTGATTATGCGATAGTTTGTGTGATAACTGTTGTCACGAGTGGGGGGGGGGCGAGGGTGGGCGTGATGGTATATAGGAAAGAAGGGGAAGACAAACTTTGATATTGTGCGTATGCGTGTGTTGTATTTGGGGGAGTGTGTGTGTGGGCGTGGTTGCGAGGGATTGTGTGTCCTTGTAAATGGGATTTTACAAACGTGTATCTTCTGAGGACCGACCCGTGACCGACATTAAACGTCACCGTTTGAAAGAATGTGACTGGATCAGTTTGGAACCAGAGTCCGTCTGAGTCAGTTTACAGGCGATGACAGAGAGTTAAGTGCGTGAAAGTTCTACTATCTCATATCTCCCTTTCGCTGTGATGTAGGCCTTTAATTAAGGGAATGAAAACGGAAGCAAGCAAGTATAATACACTAAAGCCTAATAAGTCATGTCAATTAGACCCTGTTCCCACTAAATTATTAAAAGACTGTTCTTCCACATTCGCTCCCATCCTCTCTTACTTGTTTAATTTGAGTTTAGAGCAGGCAAACAAAATACTGAAATCGTCCCTGATAATGTAATCACAATGTAGGGGTATATACCAATGTCTAAAAATTGTATTTTCTCGCTTAGAGGTTTCCCTTTCCTTTATAGGAGCCCCTTTTTCCCCAGAAAGTGCCCTTTTTGTTGGTGCCCCCCCCCCAATTTTTTGTTTGAGGGGGTACAAATATGTAGACTTTATCTTGCCTTTATCTTGCTTCTAGTTTTGTATTGCTGATAATCAGCAATATATCTTGTTATTACAAAAAAACTATAAACACTTTTTTCAACATTGAACATTGAACATTCTTTGAAAAAGAATACAACAATCAAAGGCACTCAGAAAATGAAGACCAACGCAAAAAATGTATTTCCTTTACAACTTTACAGACTGGAAGATATAGCAAAAGGCAAAAGAAAACAACGAAACATTTCATAAGGATACCCAAACAAATCATAGAAAACAAAATTGCATTGCATAAAATAGTGTGCATGCAGAATGCTTTCTAATTAAAGAGGAAGAAAAGACAAATTTTCGTGTGCTTGTTTAAAAAAAAAATCACACATTTGATAAATTATAACTTGAAAGATCCCACTCATAACGCTTTAGTTATAACATTTTCCCTGGCGTAATTTTTTTGTCACTTCTTCCAATAACTGGAATAAGAGATTTCTCCATTTTCATCACATCTGCCATTCTTTAACGCTTTCCTCCAGCATCATCATCATGTCTTATCAATGGCACTGCTTATATAGCAACATGGAAGACCTTATAAGAAAATGCATTTCCGGTTTGAAGAATTGCTGATACATGTCATATAAATTATGAGGTATATATTTTTCAATAATGTTATACGAAGAACTCTCCTTAAACTTCTTTCAAGAAGTTCTTATAAACTCATTTCTTGATATCAATAAATCAGTTCTTGATATACTGATTCCTTGATATCAAGAAATGAGTTCTTGATATCAAGAAATCGAATTCTCGATATCAAGAATTGCCATTGCTTTACAACAGAAAATAATTTCTTGATATCAAGAACTCATTTCTTGATATCAAGAAATAGGAATAAATTTTAAAATAATTTTTAAATACGCAAGCCAAATACGCTTGTGTGAAGTAGGGTGATTCGAGAGAATTTTGGGAGGCTGCAAATTAGTCGTGCACATGTATTTTAGACCCGCTGCAACTTGGATATTTGTGAGTCTGGCAATCCATACAATAAACTATTACATTAATCTAGTTTACTAGTGATACATGCATGGATGATAGTTTTCATGCTGTCCTGATCAAAGTAGGCCTATTTACGAATGCGTCTCAAATTATAAATCATGAAATAGGCTGATTTGCATATGTCAGTAATATGTGAATCCATATTCAGGTTGGTATCAAAGAACACACCTAAGTTTCTAGCAGTATCAGATGGGGTTATGGTAGAGTCGCCGACTAATACACTACGCAACCTGAATTTAGAAACCTGGCGTGGAGTACATGACCAAAAGTTCAGTTTTTTTTTTATTTTGCAACATCCAAATTCTAATCTGAACAATGCATGTTTCTAATTCAGAAATACAATGATCTTCATCCGGTGTGTTAGGACAAAAAGACAAGTATAGTTGTGTGTCGTCTGCGTAGCAGTGACAACTAATACTAGGGAACTCCGTATGGATATTTTTAAGGAGCCTGCTTGTATATAATGTAAACAACAGAGGGCCTAGACGTGAGCCTTGAGGGACACCAAAGGGCACATTGAATATATCAGAGACAGCGTTATCAATTTCAATTGTTTGTTTTCTATCTGACAGGTAAGATTCAATCCATTCGATAACCTTGCCATCAATCCTAAAATGGCTTCTTAGAGATTTCAGTACACCTGAATGATCTATCGTGTCAAAAGCACTGCTCATATCAAGAAGAAGCAGTAGACTTATCTTCTGGTTGTCCATTGACATCAGAAGATCGCTTTTTATCCTAAGGAGTGCTGTTTCGGTGCTATGAAATTTTCGGTATGCCGATTGATTAAACGGCAAGAGTGAGTGATGTTCAATGTGCTCAAGAATTTGTTGGGTAGCAGCGCCTTCTACTAACTTAGAAATATACTGAAGATTACTAACGGGCCTTAGATTACTCAATTCTGTTTTCAAGGCCCGGCTTTTTCAACAGTGGTTTCACCAGAGCGACCTTCCACAATGCAGGGAATTGCCCTGCTGATAGAGACAAGTTCAACATAGAAGTAATAACAGGTATCAATACATCAAGACATTGCAGCAATCATTTTGTGGGCATTGGGTCCAATGGACAGGACTTCTTACTGAGCTTCATTATCAATTTTCTGACATCTTGCTCAGACAGTGTGAGCGTTACAATCTGCGAATCGACTGGAACTTCATCAGTGATCAGTTTGTCTACATGTACATTAATTGCTCAGTTTTAATTCTATATCGTTTTTTTCTGAACTTTCTGATTTTCTGAACTTTATCCAGGAAAAACTTTCCTAAGTTGTCGACGAATGATTTTGAATCAACGTTACAAGGTATAATGGGTTGTTTATTTGACATGTTTAACAAACCCTTCACAATATTGAACAACGCTTTTGTGTTTTCTTTATATTCAGACACCAAATCTTTATGGTGACTCTTCCGTGCCTCATACGATGAGAAGGAGAAAGAGTTACGAATTGACTTAAATGCTTTCCAGTCTTTGTCCGTTTTTGATTTCATCCAAAGTTTTTCAGCTTTCCTCTTTTCCTCTAATATACTTTCGGTCAACCATGGCGCCTTAGGTCGCAAGACAAAAGTTCTTGTTTCCTTTAATGGCGCATGCTTGTCTAAGATGTCATTGAGAGTTGTGTCATATAATATAGCTAATTCAGTAACATCACTAAGTGTTCCATCACAAAGACGACTTTCAATTAAATCTTTTCTAAGTAATTCAGTATTTATTGCAGATAGTCTGCGGAATGAAACCTGCTTGACAGGGAGGCGAGGTTTGCTTGAGTTAAGGTAACACATTACAGGGATGTGATCGGAGATTAAAGATGAATGTGCCCAAGGTTTTCCAATGATGATGTTATCATCAGATTGCCGTCTTATTAACAGATCAAGAGTATGGTCGTGTCTGTGGGTACAAACATCGACTGTGTGCAACACAAGGTCTTAAGAAGATTTACGAAAGACTGTGAGTCTCCACTAGAAGAATCAACATGTATGTTGAAATCTCCAACTATTAATAAAGGAACATTGGACAATAAATGACTTTGAATATTATCATTGAATTCTGATAGAAAACATGATACAGATAGAGGATGTAATGCAGAGTAAGGCGGTCTGTATATATTAATTAGACACAACTGATAGGATTTACATGAAATTTGGTACTCTGCATACTCGAAAGAGTTATGCTCACCAGCAGTAGCTTGAAGAGCATTGATGGTTTCTCTGTAGAGAAGTCCAGTTCCTCCTCCACGGCGGATACTCCGAGGATGATGAACTAATTTATAGCCAGGAGGAACAAATTCATGTAGAACTGTAGAGTCATTGTCTGTTAGCCAGGTTTCTGTCATTATAATAAGATCAGCATTGCTGTCGCAGGTGAAGTCGTGGATCTGATTTAACACTAATGTTGATTAAAACGTATCCTAATGCATAAGCAATAGTGAGTCCAATGATAAGAATGATAAGAGAAATGACAAAGATTCTCCATTGAGAGTTCAATGAACTTTACATAATCTTGATCCGCTCATATAAGTCACCCAAGTCAGAGTCTGTGTAAATGGCAGGGCAAGTTTCCTCGGCGTCCGACCACGAAAAAACCCAGTAGAAAGGATAAAGGAACCATGACAACGGAGTCAGAACGAAAATCACAACGCACTGACACAAGAAATGAAGTATCCACGAGACTGGACAGAGCATATATGTCAGCAATCCAAATAAAAATCTGCGAGACCATCTGCAGGATGCTGTAGGTTAGCCCATCAAAGATCACCAACTTAACTTCAAAAGTCCTGCTCACTGGAGGCAAACCATGATCTAGAAATTGAAGAGATCTTTCCAGAGTTGAAGTCAAACGATTCACAGTTCTGTTGTCTTAATTTTGAGGTCTTGATCTCAATAATTCAGTTGCTCCGTTGCGATGTGAAACGGTAGTAGCCCACCGATGGATTTATCTGTAAGCAGAATAAATTGATAGTGAAAACATAATTATATATTTTGGTTCAGAATATATACATTACAAAGAAGGAAACACAATGTCCACTCTTACACTTTTCACACCCAGTGCGCCTTTTAAATAACTCGTAAAATTCTGATCCATGATGGTCGTTACTCAGGGATGTGTATTGGGTCCATTATAATTTCCACCTATTTATTACTTATACTTTACTACCAGACTGTTTATCTCATGGTAATGTTGATAAAAATACTACTTTAACTGGAAATATACTGACATTTGTATACTACTTAAGATATCAATAATCGTTTTCTGCATGCTCATGAATAATACATGTATGTGTAAGTTTTGTCGTGTATTTTCAAGCAATATTGATATCATCGTCAGCACTGCGATCTACGAGATTAAATTTTTGGCTTTCGCGGAGGTACTTCATTGATGTTCTTCATGTAATTTTCCTGTATCTAAAGTACATTCATTCACCTGTAAACACCGTAAAGTACAAGCGTTTTACAATTTTCAACTGAAAACAAAAATCGAAATTGGATTTATTTCTCGCAAGTCATTTTTTGTCACAATATACAAAGCACGCAAATATATACAGTTGGTACCCTTGTAGCAAGTGCTGTTTGCGCTTGAAAGCCTTGAAAAGAAGCCTTTGACTCATAAGAGAGATTCACACTTGTTGAAAAGGGGTTACATAGAAAGAAGGGAACATTATATATGTTAAGGGGAAATATTACGATATGAAAACATTTATCATATAAATTGTTTATTACTCTGTAAATGGTTACAATATTATAATTTGATTTACAGTATACAATAGTTAGCATGAAATAGTTATTAACAATTACCTTTTTCGTTGTTATAGTGAGATGACTAACAACGTTATTGCACGTTGTCTTCTGATCATTTCGACAGCTTGTGAGCAATAAGCAATAAAACAAGCAACATAACATGGGCACCAAGTTTGAGAAGGATTATGTTCTAATTTTCCCAGCAATATAATATATCTAAAAGAAAATAACGTTTTCTTCAGGCATTGTAGCATGGTACTCATGTGGTCATAGTACATGTATAGGTATGACTACTACTACTACTACTACTTCTACTACTACTTCTAATATTATTACATACTACTACTATTACCATTACTACAACTAAAACTACTACTACTACTACTTATATTATTACATACTACTACTATTACCATTACTACAACTAAAACTACTACTACTACAACTTATTATATTATTACATACTACTACTATTACCATTACTACAACTAAAACTACTACTACTACTACTACTACTACTATTACTACTACTATTACCATTACTACCACAACTAATACTACTACTACTACTACTACTACTATTACTATTATTACTACTACTACTACTACTATTACTACTTTTACTACTACTACTACTACTTTTACTACATACTATTATCATTACCATTACTACGACTACTACTACCACTACTACTACTTCTACTATACTACTACATACTACTATTACTACTACTACTACTACTACATACTACTATTATTACCATTACTGATACTATCACTACATACTACTACTGTTACCAATACTACTACTACTACTACTACTACTACTGCTACTTCTACTTTTATATGAAATAAGTCCCTTTGATTTGAACGAAACTGTGCATAATTATGTAAATGTGTTTACGAAATATATATTCTACGGTACCGTATAGGCCTACATAACCTAGCCGAAACTAACACTACTATCGGTGTGTGTTCCTATATACAGTGGCGGATCCAGGGGCCGGGGCCCGGGCCCCCTCCCCTGGCCCCCAAAACAGGTACAAACACCCTTTTTTGTTTAAAAGGCGGCCCCTCCCTAGTGACCAAGGGGGTGGACGTGGAGCAACACAAAAAAATGGCACTCCCCCGCCCACCCTTGAGCAAAAAAAAAAATGAGTGGTCACTATCCCCTCCCCCGCCCGCTTATTCACCGGCCGGCTGGCTGAGTCGCCGCTAATTATTTGTTCACGCATTGGGCCCCCTCTCTAGCCCACTCCCTTGCCACCGGCTGGATCCGCCCCCGCTTGTATACAAACCCAGCTTTTTATTCGGTTCCTCCTTTCTATCACTAATCAGTCAATTGTAAGGCACTAGCACGTAACTTTATTTCTTTACATTTTACAATGTTTCGTCAAAACGAAATATTTAGTTCGTTAATTTAATTTAATTTAATTTCATCTTTATTTCACAAACCATGATTAAAAAACACGTTATAAATAGAACATATAAATAAATCTGGTGGTATATAAAGTACAAAATTGCATAAAACAATAAAAGTAATACATACAAAATTGATAAAATAGAAATGAAATTGTGTTCTATAATAGAAATTTGCGAGGCACACCTAAAGAGGCCTGGAGGCCTGTGGGCAAGGTAGCCCAAGTAAAAATATATGATGGTAAATAAAAAAAAAAGAAGAACACAATTAATTTTGGAGCCTTAACATAAAGCAAAACAAATGGAATGTTTATAAGGTAAAAAAAACTTAATAGGGAAAGTGGGTTGAATAAGTACAGAAGAAGCGGAAAGAGATGGGAAAAGAAGAGTTAGTGGGTCGAATAAGTACAGGAGAAACAGAGAGAGAGAGAGAGATGGAGAGAAAGGGGGAGAGGAGTGTAGATGAGAATATATCATGAAAGAAAAGAAGACAAATGAAATATAAGAAAAGACAGTGGCTCCAAGATAACAAGCAAGAGATAACTACAAATCATTTACTAATAAAAAAAATCGTACGGACCCAACACGGACACATTCATGTACGCATACCCTGATTTAATGTAGATTACAATATAAACATTATTCGTGAGCTTCCAAATAATTTTTGTAACGTTTATTGAAAGTATTCAGAGAAGGTGAATGTATGGCGGTGTATTGTTCAACAGCTTTGAACCTTTTACTTTTACTACTAGTAGTAGTAGTACTACTACTACTACTACTACTACTACTTTTACTACATACTACTGTACTATCATTACCATTACTGCGACTACTACTACTACTACTACTACTACTACTACTACTACTGCATACTACTACTATTACCATTACTACTACTACTACTACTACTATTACTACTACTACTTTTACTACATACTACTATTATTACCATTACTACTACTACTACTACATACTACCACTATTACCATTACTGCTACTAATACT
>CP137680.1:26419057-26442390 GCA_037976565.1 Mesocentrotus franciscanus | reverse complement strand
ATGTGTTTGTTTATTAAAAGGTGTAAAAAAAGACCCAAACAACGTCATATGAGCAATGGTATCAGAGTTCTTTCTTTAATCATTTAACATGTTAAATAATATTTTAGATGGTTTTACCATTGTCCCTATTCACATAAGTGGCTTTTTATACCAGTTTGGACTGATTTTTTAACACATATTTTCAAAAGTTGACTAGCACCTTTAAGATGTTACCCCATGAGCAAAATATATGCTTTGCAGCATTGCACGTCAAACGGAAATGTTAAATGTGTACGCAGATTCAAGACATGTCGGCCTATGTGTAATGATAATTCAAGAAAAAGGTTCATCAAAATTATTACATTAACAAGCCAGCTTAATTGCAATCGATATTGATCGATTTTTCGAACTAGGTTGGAGCCTACCTCCTTATTTCCATTATATCGTTAAAAATATTGAGCACAAATTTTCATTTGGTAATGTTATTTAGTCTCCAAGAAAATAATGGTACAAGTTCAATTGACACAATTTTTAAAATAAATTATCTTACCATATTCAGAACTGGCTTGGTTGACAACACATTGAAGAAGCCCTTCGGACTCACGTTCTGGAAAGCAAAATAATAAAAACTGTCGATTGAAAACGGCCAATTTTCATTAAACGTCTTTCTTGTGATTCCCAGCAGCCAATTACAACCCGTTATTAATTTTCTCGTGCTTTATTCCCTTAGCTTCACTTTATATGGTCTGATTTCTGCTTTCTGTTCATCTTGCGATTTATTCTGATGAGTTCAGGGCGGAGAGCTTTAGTATGTCAGTATTCGCTACTATTCTTTGATTTTGGAGTACCAATCATCAGTTCTCTTTGATAAAAACTATCTACATTTTTCACCGTATTTTAATTCATTATTATGGCAATGTCCGTGAGTAAGGTACCAACAAGTGAGTCGTAGATACAACACATGATGTGAATGCCTTTATAAAGATTGTCTTTATTTAAAATAACCTCTACGTTTCCCAATATAGCATACTGGAAGAAAAATAGCGTATAGACACAAAGATATAGAGAGATCATAAAGAGAGAGGGAGCGGTGAAAGTGAGAAATGGGAGTGGGGCGGGGAGGGTATTGGTAGTTAGAGAGAAAGGAGGAAGGAAGAACGTTGTTACCACGAGAACAGTAAGATCATCAAATTCATTGAATGAAAATATACCTGTACATAACTAGTCTGTAAAAAGAACGGAATTCGTTAAATTCGTCATGGTATAGTGGTTCATTAACATGACTCAATCCAAAGGTTGAGTGTTTGAATCTTCCTTTGGAAATTATCCACATTTGCCACTCTCCACCCAGGTGTAAATGGGTACCAGTCAATCACTGGGGTAATAATAATGCAGGAAGAACAGCATTAAAGATGATGAGGCTTCCCGTTGGTGAACAAATTATTATTATCATCATTATTATTATTATTATTAATACTATTACAGTCAAACCTGCTTTAGTGGCCACCTGTCTACAAAGACCACATTTTTTGTTTCCCTTGAAAATGGTTACTCATTGAAACCTGCACTAAAGGAACCTGTACATGAAGACCACCTGCCTATAAAGACCACTTTTCTTGTCTCCCTCGGGTGGTCTTTATAGACAGGTTTCACTGTATTATTATTATTATCATTATACTATTTACATGCTAACAAAAAATTCTAAAAAGAAGTTTTAAAATGCATACCACTTGTGTCATGTTTTTCATGCATTTCATGGCTGGATCTCGTCTGTCATCGTAAAATGGCGGATTCTTCCAACTGTCATAATTGGTCTGGACCAAGAACCATTTCCCCTGATCAGCATTTATTCTACAAACCATACAAAATGATAATTTGATTTCAAAATGAATGCAGACGGAAAATACACTGATGATGGTCATTGCAGTGTTATCTTATTTTCCCGGCGGCCGACAATCTAAGAAATACAAGAATAGTTAAAAGCTCGAAGGAAATTACTTGACTTCCGTAAAAATGATAAAAGAACATTTCATTCTTTATTTCATAAAAGTCAAATAAAATGTTGATGTATGCACTTTAGCCCCATTACTTCCAAGCTAACGCACCAATCATCTCTCTTCATCTCTCCTTCCCTCTTACCTCTCTCTCTCTCTCCCTCTCTGTCTCTCTCTGCCTCTCTGTTTCTTTCTCTCTCTTCCTCTTTCCACCTTTTGTTTATTTCGTATGATTAAAGCTGATTGTTTATTCAGTGCCATAGGAAAGGGAGAGATATAAATATATTAGGCCCATTTACACATCCTAAACACCACTTTGAAAAAATAATCGATTTTTGGTCTACCATTTACACTACTGGAAAAACCCATAGAAAATTGTCGAAATTTGCTCATACTGATTTTGGGGGTAAGTAGTGCGCATGCGCCACTCGTCTGTCCTCTGCATGCTTTAGCACGCAAGCGAGGAGAGCCAAGTGAGCAAAAATCGGTATCTTACCGCAGTTTGCTTTTACACTGCAAAAATATCAGACAGAAGTGGGAAATGTACAAGGAAAGGGAGGAAGGGAATGGAAGAGAAAATTACAGGAAGAGAGTAAGAAAGAAAGACAGACAGAAAGACAGAAAAAAAGAAAAAAAGAAAAAAAGAAAGAGGAAACATGAAGGAAATAAAGAATGATTAAATGAAGAAAAGATTTACAGGAAAGAAGAAGAGGGAAGAGAGAATTGAAGGGAAAGAGGGAGAGGTGGGATGGAGAGAGAGAGAGAGATTTCGAGGGAAAGAGAAACCAAAATCACTTACCTTCTGATCGCATCAGATGTGTTGCCCTTGGCTTTAGTGATGACTACGCCTTCTCCAGGGTTCATACCACCTACAGTGAGGTATGAAGGTACCATGGTATCCACGGTAGAAAGAAACTCAACGGTACTGTTAAAGCTGTGACATTAAAATCATATCGAAAAGACACACAGTTATTTTACTTCAAATGAATACTTAGGTCAACAAACTGATAATGTCGCGCACAACGTCACCTGCACGTTACGCTATCATGATAGAGTCACGACGCTTTAATAATTATGACAGTATAAAAGAAACGATAATAGATTGAACTGAGCAGGATGGGATTAAAATGCACTGAAATATATGAGGTACAGTTCGTTTAGATAATTCAATTATTCAACCTGATGAAACTATAGTGTTCCATGTTATCAAATTCCACAATTCAATTGCTCGATTTATATTTCAAGATACAGGGCTTCTCTTATTAAAAAATAAATAAAGATACGATGGTAAGAATTGCTCAATAAAACCACCTATGGCCCTGATAGTTTGACGTACTAATTACATCTCTTAAGCTTAACTCAATCCTTAGTGTTGAGAAATGGTGAGTAATGGAGGGGTAGATTTCTGCTTTTCTGTTTCATTTTCGATTTAACAAATAGCCTTCCAAAACGTTTAAATCGTTTAACAATGAAAACTTACTCTGTTGCCATTAGGATCGCATCCCTGAGAGCGAACCCTGTCCAGTAAGGTTTGCGATCTCCTAAGATCCACTCAATAAAACCAACGAAGCCGCTTTCCTTGAGCTTGTGACGGGAGTTGATGTTCAGACTGACCACACCCTAAGCACAAAGAAATAGTGGATGTTGGATTATCTAGCTAGGACTACATGATGCGTCATAGGACTGCGTCAGCGACTGCCTTCGAGTTCACAAGCTTAATTAGCGCAGGTAATAAGGTACTCCACACCCTATAGCATGCACAAAGAAATAGTGGATGTTGGATTATCTAGCTAGGACTACATGATGCATCATTTGCTGACGTAGAGCTGCGTCAGCGACTGCCTTCGAGTTCACAAGCTTGATTAGCGCAGGTAATAAGGTACTCCACACCCTATAGCATGCACAAAGAAATAGTGGATGTTGGATTATCTAGCTAGGACTACATGATGCGTCATTCACTGACGTAGAACTGCGTCAGCGACTGCCTTCGAGTTCACAAGCTTGATTAGCACAGGTAATAACGTATGCAAAAGGACGCCTCGTGTGCAAGTGGCATTCATGCCCGCTGCATACGAGACTTCATGTAGTGACGTAAGCGTCAGAACTGACGCTGCCTTTTATAATATTGACGCCCCATGTAATCTTTATCCCATCCACTCTACCATGAATACAGGTTAACCATCCATTAAATGCCTTACCGGTTTTAATCCAGTCAGTATTCCAGCGTAACCAGCGAAGTGCACTGCTCTAGCGATCACCTTGCCTCCTTTCTGGTACTCCACATTGGTAACCAATGGCTTCAGTCTCTCAGTGATGATCCACTGATCTGTCTTCACATCCCATCTATGAATATTTAAAACATTTGTTTTTCTTTCAATGAAGGTTCTTATTAATCATTCATGAACAAAAGCAAATCAATGATTTCAAACAAGTATGGAATACCGGTAAAAACAAACATGTTTACACCAAGTACATGTGTCAAATATCTAATGATAAAACAAACTTATATGTTTCAATACAAAGATCCCGCTCAACTTCACGAAGACGTTTCAGTGTATTCTTAAAAGAATTTAAAGATAACCTTTCCACTTTGCATTCTGTAGAGAATATACATGTATACTATGTTTTGCATATAAATTACAGGGTTAAAAGAAAAAAACAAACAATGAATTCAAAATAAAAATGAATGTTTCGTCACATTTGGTTGGTAACCGGCTAATAAACAGTTGAAGTTTTATATAAAAACAAAGACGCCATTTTAAGCGTCACAATTAGGCTTCATCATAACAACACGTTTAGATATTTTCGGGTTTTGATTAAAAATGACACTTAAAATTTTACAAACAACAATACAACTTTCACGTAAATAATTTTGGGGATTTTACTGGGTTTGTTTTTCATCAAAATGCGTTTACCAAACGGTCGAAGAAATGTATGGAAAAGAACACTTCCACACGCCCCCTCCACACACACGGTATTTTATTTTTTGAAAATTTTCTAGATGGTTTATTTTCCCCACAATCATCTTAATATCGACAATCAAGTGATTTAATCGTATTATCAAAATCTTGAGAAATGGGTTACATTGTATTTATGATACCCACAAATGAGCTGGGGTCAAAACATAATTATATTGACACTATCTGCCGATTAACGATAGGTGATATTTGATGTGTGTATGTGTGTGTGTGTCTCTTTCTCTCTCTCTCTCATTTGATGTCCTTATCAAAATGTCCCAGCCGTCACGAAGGTGACAATTTACTGACTTCAGCAACATGCGCGGGAACAACAGATCTGCCTTGTTTTCTTTTTCAGTACAAGTAGAATGCATGAAGAAGAAGAAACGCCTCCCACTAATCGTTCCAAGTTCTTTGCCTATTACCATGATAAACTGTAAATTAGGTCGTGAAGCCGTCTTCAGCAAGACGCGTGAACAAGAAATATGCCCCGCTTTTTCCAGTACTTATGTTGGCCGCTATAATTATATATACCTTTTTGTTGAATGCGTGAAGAAGAAGAAACGCTTCTTTTCATCGGTCTCAAGATCTTTGCCTATATTACCTTGATAAACTGTGAATTAGGCCTTGAAATTAAGATTAATGCCCTTACCCTATGAATTGTCCAAAGTCCATATTCCTCGCATGATAGATGTCACCTGATTGGTGAAGATAATTAAAGGTGAATTAATTAGTTCACAATAAGATTATCCAGGATCCTGTGTAGAGGATATATAGAGCATATCAGTCATGTGCGTGTTGACACTCTTGGCACTCAAAGTTTGTTTTTTATTAAGAATATCAAGCTGTTTATCACAATGTGTCATCTGTTCGACTTTTTTTCATTTGTCCCGTGTCCATATCACCTCTTGAAATAATATTTTTATATTTTATAAATGCATCTCACAAATGAGCTATGCTTCCTTAGTTCTGCGTTTATTACTGTTTTCATTGCAATATTTTTACGGTATAATCAAAAGAAAACCGATATGAATTTCTATCAATACCATTATTCAAGTGCGCCTCCTATTAACATATAGACTTAAACTTGTGCATGTATCCCTCATATTTTCTCGCACTTTTGTGAGATAAGGGTCATCACTTGAGCAGGTCAAGATTGTTTACCACTAACGACTAACATGGATTAAGAGACGATCGTTACGAAGATAGACAATCAATTATGTCTTTAATTAGAATTGTATCTCTTTTTTTAGTTCATAATACACATGATACCCATAACAAAATAGCAATAGAGATTCAAATCGTGAAATGGTTACTGAACTTTTTTTCTTCAATGAAAGACTTTATTTATTTAATCGAACACGAAAAAATCAACTCAACTATTTAAAACAAGTATGACAAAGTGGTAATAGTCACAGCAATTGTATATATTTTGGGGTCATCAAACTTTAGATAACAAGACTAAAACAAATCTCCCCCGAGATTCGCCAATTAGTATTAACAAAAATATTTCCATTGTCCTGTATTTTTCACATTAATCAATCATTTTACCCACGCAATTTTCAAGCCGGTAAAAAGAGAAGGAAGACGTAACATTTTCAACCCTCCTTGACTATAATCCCAATGATTACGTGATTCCATATTATAAGAGTACGTTGAACAACCAATTTCTTTCAGAAATCCTTCTGGTGAGTGGTGGTTTTGGCAAAACAGATAAAAGAAATATTAATTGCGACGGCCCAGCAACTCCAATAATGATAATACTAATATTAGTAATAATAATGATAATTATAATAATTTTTTTTCAAAATATAATAATAATAATAATGTTCTTGAATGGCTGGTATGTATCTACATAGATGCGCTCCTGAGTAGACTTTGGCTCTAACCTCGCTGTTCAGATAAGGTAATGTAGCATTCAAGTAATTTCTTCGAGAAACTTATCTTGGAATATTTCAAAGTTTTTAAAGTCTCTTACCACTCATATCCTGTGCTACTACAGCAGTGCAGAAGGATTCTATTTCGTAGAAAATATTCATCATAACGATCTCACCTGTAACAACAAAGAATAAAAAGCTTATGACGAAGATTGGCTAAACCGAAATTATGATTCTTCAGCACAAAATAATTCAGTATTAGCAATAGTAAATAATTATTCGTATTAGAGAAAAATACAAAAAATATTTGAAATGATTGCAAGAAAGAAAAAAAAATTTATACGAAATGTGAGAAATTTGTGCCTCGAATTATGTGATAAAAAGACCTGGAAATATCCTTGAATCAAACCGAGACTTTGAAAATATGTCATTATCGTGCATGATTTATGACTTTCTGTACTAATTACTTTTCTGAAATCTACCACAACTCAGTCTTGGGTATGGAAAATGATGTGGGGTTAGGAGTGCTGGAGGGATGTAGCCTCCCCCTTATCACGCACGCCTATGATGGAATTCTTTTAATTTTTTTCAAGTGAATGAAGAATTAGGTTCTTACCAATGGGGATCCCAGTCGCCTCGGCGATGCCCTGCAGTTCACGATCATATGGCTCTGGGAGAGTCGTCACAACCGGACCCTACATATCAACCTACAGTTGACAACTAAACTATTCATACCCTTACCAAGCTTTTGTAAGTTTGTAAGTTTGAGAAATTTGATTTTTCCCGATATACTTATTTTTTGGAGAATGAGACATATTAAAGCTTACATCTTAAAGTACTCAAACAATGGCCCTAATACAATCATTCTGGAGTAACGAAAAACACAAAAGTTATCAAATTTACAATGAGAATGAATAATTTAGTTGTTAACTGTATACTATTGGTAACATTAAGGTACTTTACTACCCAAATTCACCAATACAGTGGGGTTGAAATAATAGAACACATAAATTTGAATTATTTCACTGAAATTATTATCACTTTATCCTTACACAGTATTCTGTCTTGATGCTAAGGTATTGAAAGAAGATCATGGACTCATTATTTATGAAACGCAAAACATTGATACCTTATGATGATTATCATCGGTAATGATAATAATAACAATAATAATAATAATAATAATAATATGGTACATTTATTTAAGCTTATCATGATGATACAATCCTCATCATCATTCATTGATGCAGATTAGGAATTATAAAATAAAGGGCGGGACATTGGTGCGTGCCGGGGACCCAAAATTCTTCTCATTCGTAAAATATTTACAAACGGCCATCCATGGATAAAATGATAATAATAATAATAATAATAATGTTCAATTCTTATATAGCGCATATTACATGATTGTCTCTAAGCGCTTAGATACGAGAGAGAGAATGAGAGAGAGAGAGAGAGAGAGAGCAAGAGAGAGAAAGGAGAGACATGTCAAATATATTAGAGATTCGGTAGTCTATATCATATAGGTTTTGTAGTATTAAATTGACATTGAGAGGATATAAAATGGCGGACTTACAAAGAGATCGTCAATAACCTCGGAGGTGAGTTTCTTGCCTAGCAGGAGTCCCACTAGGCTTTTGATGTCATCGATCAGGAAACTGATCTGATATTTTTTAAAGAATAGAACAACAAAAACATCTTAAGGGAGTGTAAACAAAAGATAATACAGTACAAAAAAGCCACAGTGGTGCTTTGTGCAGATTTTGTGATAATGATAATGAATGTCTGTGTATCCGATGATAATAATGATAATAGTCATAATAATCATAATGAAAAATAGTATATTTAGGCCTGAAATAATAATGATAATAATAATAATTACAATAATATTATCAATAATAATACTAATTATGATAATGATAATAGTAAAAATAAACCATTTTGTACAGCGCATAACACATCATTAGATAAGTATTATGTCCCTATGCGCTTGGGAGACAAAATAAAATACAATAAAAGGGAAAATAGGTTCCTTTTATCTGTTAAAGGGATAGTTGAGTTTTGGTATAGAGAGTCCAGTTTTGGTCAAACTGAATTTTAGTAACCAAAACCTGCACCATTACATTACAAACTAATAGTTATAACTGCACCATGCTCGAAAGGTGTACAAAATTACAAACGACTTTAATAGTAATTAGCCTGTTAACAATTAAAAATAGCCGTTAAACCACATTCTCTAAAAAGTCATTGGTTTCAACCATTTTTAATAATACAATTGTGCATGTTATGTCTTGTTAAAATAATGATTAAATAGAGAGATCATCAACAACTATCTAAAAACATCTGTTTGAAAAGTGTAAGCATTTTTTTTTTTGTCTTTCAACAACTGGTTCAAAATTATCGAATATTTGGGCCCCACAAATATTCGAAATGGTTATATTTATGGATATTTCAGCCGTCTCCGAACCGATTTTGATCAAACAAAGATTGTATGCTCTTTCAAATTTGACACTCAGTTTTTCATTATCTCACAAAAAATGTTTTGTGTAGCGCCCTCTATACCAAAACTCAACTATCCCTTTAAACATTTTGAATAAATGTGTTTGAAGGGCAGAATAAAATTTATCTATTTGATTATCATTGAAGAATGTTTAAACTTTAATTTCGTGTCAACGCCTACCCTGACGTAAGGTGTAATGTAAAGATTATCCAATCACATGTAGAGACCAAATTATGTCAATTATTTACTTCTTTTCGTTGATTATATTTCTAGCACGCCCACAAATATTAACTTAAATCATACTCAAATCCCGAATGATTAGTATTTTCTTCTTACATTTGCCGATTTTGATTGGACCAGCTCGGTCCATCTATCTTCTGGGTCCAGGTCCATATTGAAGACGAACTTAGGAGCGGCATCACTTGATTGTGGAGGGTAAGCATCAGTTCGGCAATTCTTGTCCGTAAACTAAAGAGGAGATCGGAAACAGAATCAGGTTAAGCACTGGAATGGTATAACATTTCTTAAAAGCGCATATCACATTATGATATAACGTCTCCATGCCCTTCCAAAGTATTTCAGAAGTTCTAATTAAAGTACTCCAAGTTTCAAATCAAGTTTATTTGTTTCACATTTCACAAAACAGAATTTCACATAAATGACAAAATTAGAACATAATATGAAATATACTAAAAGTTTGACATTATATAATATATAATAAAGTCTTTGTAAAGACGTCGAAATTAATTGTATTAAATAGTAGGTCATACAGGGTGAAATGTGAGGAACCTATTAAAGAGCTTAGCTTGTAGATTATAGGTTCCCTTAAATATAAAACTAATATCTGATTGAAGTGGGTGGACAAGAAGGCCTTAACATTAAAGATGATATACAAAGTGAAACAAGCGAAAATAGCAAAAACAGCAAACAAATTAATTTGTTACCAAAGTGAATGTCACGTTTGTCACTTTAAAATATTGTGGTCACCCGAGCGAGCGAGGCAGTAGACATGAACAATCATGATAATGTACAATAATAAGTAGGCCGTATAGTCAGGTGGCTTAGCGTCAAATTTATCGAATATCGTTACTTGCCGGATAAAAGCACCATTTTTGGTACAGGGCTCCCTTAGGACCTACTAAACGATATTAGGCTAGGAGCCCCCGGGCAAAAATTTCAATTTAAGGGTGTGGGGGCGGGGGCATCTTTTGGAGCCCCCAAATAATTTTATAACATTGATTTGTTGTTGTACAAATGCCATTTTTGGTACAGGGCTTTCTTAGGACGTACTGAACGATATTAGGGTGGGCGTGGCCTCGAAGCCCCCAAAAAATTTAAAAGGTAATATAACATCAGGGTAGGAGACCCCGGCAAAAATATCATATAAGGGTGTAGGCGGGGGCGTGGCCTCGAAGCCCCCAAAAAATTTAAAAGGTAATATAACATTTATTTGTTGTTGTACAAGTGCCATTTTTGGTACAGGGCTTCCTTAGGACCTACTGAATTAAATTAGGGTAGGAGCCCCCGGCAAGAACATCATATAAGGCTGTGGGACAGGGGCGTCGCCTCGTAGTCCACAAATAATTTGTATGGTAATAAAACATCGATTTGTTTTTGTACAAACACCATTTTTGGTACAGGACTTCATTGGGACCTACTGAATGATGGTAGGGTAGGAGCCCCCGGCATACATACTCATATATGTGTGATTGGGGGCCCTATGGCGTTTGTACAACAACAAATCAATGTTATTTTACTGTACAAATTATTTGTGGATTACGTGGCGACGCCCCTGTCCCACAGCCTTATATGATATTTTTGCCGGGGTCTCCTACCCTGATATCGTTCAGTAGGTCCTAAGGAAGCCCTGTACCAAAAGTGGCATTTGTACAACAACAATCAATGTTATACAATTATTTGGGGGCTCCAAAAGACGCCCCCGCCCCCAAACCCTTAAATTGAAATTTTTGCCGGGGGCTCCTAGCCTAATATCGTTTAGTAGGTCCTAAGGGAGCCCTGTACCAAAAATGGTGCTTTTATCCGGCAAGTAACGATAATTTCACTAAGCCACCTGACTAGTAGCATAGACACAAATATCCCATTTACAACATGCATTAAAACCCATGCATGCACGCCTGCAGCTCCGAGAGAGCCCCATGGCACGCAAACACATTCACCTGCGCCACGCCCCACGCCTCCCCTGCAGTGTCATTTCGCATAAATTAGTTTACAGTAGCCGTTGCCAGACCGGACAAGCTACATGGCTTGTCCGACCTAGCAACAACTCCGAAGTTATCACCGCACAGTTAATGTCACGCAATGTATCATGTCCCACATCCCTCTTACACATGTATCGAGAGAGACAACTGTAGATAAAGTGCCTATCTAAAGACATACGGGACAGACAGGGTCTTTAACCTCATCTTTTTGATAGTGAGTCAAGAGAATAACACTTTAGCATGACTCACCAAAAAGGAGAGAAGGGGTAACATTCTATTCCAATCTTTCGTAAGAGATACATATATTGACGATGGCTGCGGGGCAATAACACGATTCACATAAAATGTACACAGATGAGATTCACCTGATCTTTGATAGTAAATGATTTCCCCAAGAGTGGTCTGAAAAACCACATTAACCGATTACAAAAATGCAATTTTCAAGGACTTAGAGGGTGGTTGGAGATCAATCTACCTATATTGCTATCCAACGATTTTTAAATGGTACATTTGTCTTTTTTTTTTTAAATCGTAATTTAAATAGAAATGCGTGGAAATATATAACTTTTGAATCATGGCAGATGTGTGCCTATAGTAATTGACCCACAGTATATGTTTATGTTAATAAAAAACATAACACTTAAAAGTCACAAAGACTCTTGACGTATAGTTGATGTTATCTCGATCAATAACTCACTCAACAATCTTTAGTCTGCAAGTTGGTAAGAAAATGCTTCCCGTAGGCCACTGTACACTATACACTATAAATATGTTGTCTGTGATTGTGAGTTGTATACACCAGGAAACTCTGTTCATGTCTCCGTTTAAACAAACAACAATAACTGTAAATACGAGGGTATACAGTCATATCGAGTTACATATTATGCTTACCGGTGGTACATCTTGACCGAGGAGAGCAGGTACACCAGCCGCTAGTAGCCCGAGAATAAACGTGAACTTCTGCATGGTATCGGAAACCCGACTTCCTTGTAATATATAGTATAAATGCAAAGCTATACAAAATAGCCCAGTGTGTTGAACTTGAGCACGATACAACCCACAGCGCCGTGCCAAATGATATTATATTGTGAACCCTAGAACGGCTAAAAATACCCTCGTGTAGACGAACAATACAATTTAGACCGTGCAGTCTTCGCTCGCTCATGAAAAAATAGTTCCGTATTTGATCTACACGATATTTATTTTAGCTGCACTTGCATGATTGGTTTCGGGCCAATTAGACGCAGATAAGCTATCCCGTACAAAATGTACCTTGACTAATAATTGAAGTTGATATTAATTTTTGTTTGCTTAATTAGTAAATCAAAGTTCAAAAGCTTGTAACGGTATTGACTATCAGTGATTATGCGATAGTTTGTGTGATAACTGTTGTCACGAGTGGGGGTGAGGGTGGGCGTGGGCGTGATGGTATATAGGAAAGAAGGGGAAGACAAACTTTGATATTGTGCGTATGCGTGTGTTGTATTTAGGGGAGTGTGTGTGTGGGCGTGGTTGCGAGGGATTGTGTGTCCTTGTAAATGGGATTTTACAAACGTGTATCTTCTGAGGACCGACCCGGGACCGACATTAAACGTCACCGTTTGAAAGAATGTGACTGGATCAGTTTGGAACCAGAGTCCGTCTGAGTCAGTTTACAGGCGATGACAGAGAGCTAAGTGCGTGAAAGTACTACTATCTCATATCCAGGAGGAACAAATTCATGTAGAACTGTAGAGTCATTGTCTGTTAGCCAGGTTTCTGTCATTATAATAAGATCAACATTGCTGTCGCAGATGAAGTCGTGGATCTGATTTAAAACTAATGTTGATTAAAATGTATCCCAATGCATAAGCAATAGTGAGTCCAATGATAAGAATGATAAGAGAAATGACAACGATTCTCCATTGAGAGTTCAATGAACTTTACATAATCTTGATCCGCTCATATAAGTCACCCAAGTCAGAGTCTGTGTAAATGGCAGGGCAAGTTTCCTCGGCGTCCGACCACGAAAAAACCCAGTAGAAAGGATAAAGGAACCATGACAACGGAGTCAGAACGAAAATCACAACGCACTGACACAAGAAATGAAGTATCCACGAGACTGGACAGAGCATATATGTCAGCAATCCAAATAAAATCTGCGAGACCATCTGCAGGATGCTGTAGGTTAGCCCATCAAAGATCACCAACTTGACTTCAAAGGCCCTGCTCACTGGAGGCAAACCATGATCTAGAAATTGAAGAGATCTTTCCAGAGTTGAAGTAAAACGATTCACAGTTCTGTTGTCTTAATTTTGAGGTCTTGATCTCAATAATTCAGTTGCTCCGTTGCGATGTGAAACGGTAGTAGCCCACCGATGGATTTATCTGTAAGCAGAATAAATTGATAGCGAAAACATAATTATATATTTTGGTTCAGAATATTATACATTACAAAGAAGGAAACACAATGTCCACTCTTACACTTTTCACACCCAGTGCGCCTTTTAAATAACTCGTAAAATTCTGATCCATGATGGTCGTTACTCAGGGATGTGTATTGGGTCCATTATAATTTCCACCTATTTATTACTTATACTTTACTACCAGACTCTTTATCTCATGGTAATGTTGATAAAAATACTACTTTAACTGGAAATATACTGACATTTGTATACTACTTAAGATATCAATAATCGTTTTCTGCATGCTCATGAATAATACATGTATGTGTAAGTTTTGTCGTGTAGTTTCAAGCAATATTGATATCATCGTCAGCACTGCGATCTACGAGATTAAATTTTTGGCTTTCGCAGAGGTACTTCATTGATGTTCTTCATGTAATTTTCCTGTATCTAAAGTACATTCATTCACCTGTAAACACCGTAAAGTACAAGCGTTTTACAATTTTCAACTGAAAACAAAAATCGAAATTGCATTTATTTCTCGCAAGTCATTTTTTGTCACAATATACAAAGCACGCAAATATATACAGTTGGTACCCTTGTAGCAAGGGCTATTTGCGCTTGAAAGCCTTGAAAAGAAGCCTTTGACTCATAGGAGAGATTCACACTTGTTGAAAAGGGGTTACATAGAAAGAAGGGAACATTATATATGTTAAGGGGAAATATTACGATATGAAACCATTTATCATATAATTGTTTATTACTCTGTAAATGGTTACAATATTATAATTTGATTTACAGTATACAATAGTTAGCATGAAATAGTTATTAACAATTACCTTTTTCGTTGTTATAGTGAGATGACTAACAACGTTATTGCACGTTGTCTTCTGATCATTTCGACAGCTTGTGAGCAATAAGCAATAAAACAAGCAACATAACATGGGCACCAAGTTTGAGAAGGATTGTGTTCTAATTTTCCCAGCAATATAATATATCTAAAAGAAAATAACGTTTTCTTCAGGCATTGTAGCATGGTACTCATGTGGTCATAGTACATGTATAGGTATGACTACTACTACTACTACTACTACTACTACTACTACTACTTCTAATATTATTACATACTACTACTATTACCATTACTACAACTAAAACTACTACTACTACTACTACTTATAATATTATTACATACTACTTCTATTACCATTACTACAACTAAAACTACTACTACTACTACTACTACTACTACTATTACTATTACTACTACTACTACTACTACTATTACTACTTTTACTACTACTACTACTACTACTACTATAGAGGTGTTGTGGTCGAGTGGATACGTCGCCGGACTGTCGATCACAAGGTCCGCGGTTCGAGTCCCGCCGCTGCACTAATGTCCTTTGGCAAGACATTGATCTACATTTGCCACACTCCACCCAGGTGAAGTAAATGGGTACCTGGTAGGAATTTATTCCTTGAAACGCGCGCGTAACAGCTGCACTGCTAAAGCCAGGGTAATTATGCTGCATTATTGTAGAGCGCTTAGAGACTTCTGATAAAGTAAGTGTTAGGCGCTATATAAGCACTGTAATTATTATTATATTACTACTACTTTTACTACATACTATTATCATTACCATTACTACTACGACTACTACTACTACTTCTACTATACTACTACATACTACCATTACTACTACTACTACTACATACTACTATTATTACCATTACTGATACTATCACTACATACTACTACTATTACCAATACTACTACTACTACTACTGCTACTTCTACTTTTATATGAAATAAGTCCCTTTGATTTGAACGAAACTGTGCATAATTATGTAAATGTGTTTACGAAATATATATTCTACGGTACCGTATAGGCCTACATAACCTAGCCGAAACTAACACTACTATCGGTGTGTGTTCCTATATACAGTGGCGGATCCAGGGGGCCGGGGGCCCGGGCCCCCTCCCCTGGCCCCCAAAACAGGTAAAAACACCCTTTTTTGTTTAAAAAAGGCGGCCCCTCCCTAGTGACCAAGGGGTGGACGTGGAGCAACACAAAAAATGGCACTTCCCCACCCTTGAGCAAAAAAAAATGAGTGGTCACTATCCCTCCCCCGCTTATTCACCGGCCGGCTGGCTGAGTCGCCGCTAATTATTTGTTCACGCATTGGGCCCCCTCTCTAGCCCACTCCCTTGCCACCGGCTGGATCCGCCCCCGCTTGTATACAAACCCAGCTTTTTATTCGGTTCCTCCTTTCTATCATTAATCAGTCAATTGTAAGGCACTAGCACGTAACTTTATTTCTTTACATTTTACAATGTTTCGTCAAAACGAAATATTTAGTTCGTTAAAGATAAGGTTCATTGATTTTAAAAACTATCTTTATTGTCATTATTGCAAATGTCACACTTTGATTTGACAAGGTTATCAAAATTCAATGCTCGGAACCATTCGAAGTAATGATTAATATGAATTACAAAACGCTTAAATACAGCCCCGGCATAGCACCTAAAATGCTCTCCGATCGCGGCTAAGATGTGTGACGTCACATGTTGAATAGGATTTGCACAAGCAGACGATGTCCCATGACATCTCACACATTTTCAGTGCCTGTTTCGTCATCTTCTTTTCAGTTATTTCTCTTACTTCACTACCGTCAGGCTAAATGTTTAATCTATTGCCTCACTCTAAACCCCGCGCATGGTATTATTTTGATGAAAAATGCAGCGAAAAAAAATAAAGGAATCCGTCGCTTGTAAACAAAATAAGACGCCATTGTATTTTCAGCTGCATACACCGCGGTATGTTCGGCGTTTCAAGAGGGAACAAGTGCGTCCATGCTATCATTCCAGGGGTTTGAATTTGAAAGTGTGGTTTCTTTGATTGTTCATTAACCCCTATCCTGTGTATTTACAAACAAAAGAATTTAGTTATCAGAATCGGTTTCATATCCCTTTTGAATGGTGTAAAATTCCATCACATTTATATACACTAAACTCATTATAATTTGAGAAATAATAGCATTGCAATTATGTTCATTCTTTATGGGATGTCGTCTGCTTGGGCAGGATTGGTTCATATTGTGACGGCATTAAAACATCGTTATTTTTCTGGCGAATCTCTCGCATATCCCAGATGCTATGGAGGTGGTTTTATTTGTATTTTTATAAATCACCCGATATGTAGTTGACCTAAAACTTGTACGATGGCCATCTGTTAGCTTACCAGTTTCTAGTAATATGTTATTTGACATATTTGTGATTTTCTTTCAACCCGCACTTTAATTTAATTTCATTTCATTTCATCTTTATTTCACAAACCATGATTAAAAAACACGTTATAAATAGAACATATAAATAAATCTGGTGGTATATAAAGTACAAAATTGCATAAAACAATAAAAGTAATACATACAAAATTGATAAAATAGAAATGAAATTGTGCTCTATAATAGAAATTTGCGAGGCACACCTAAAGAGGCCTGAAGGCCTGTGGGCAAGGTAGCCCAAGTAAAAATATATGATGGTAAAAAAAAAAAAAAAAGAAGAACACAATTAATTTTGGAGCCTTAACATAAAGCAAAACAAATGGAATGTTTGTAAGGTAAAAAACTTAATAGGGAAAGTGGGTTGAATAAGTACAGAAGAAGCGGGAAGAGATGGGAAAAGAAGAGTTAGTGGGTCGAATAAGTACAGGAGAAACAGAGAGAGAGAGAGATGGAGAGAAAAGGGGAGAGGAGTGTAGATGAGAATATATAATGAAAGAAAAGAAGACAAATGAAATATAAGAAAAGACAGTGGCTCCAAGATAACAAGCAAGAGATAACTACAAATCATTTACTAATTAAAAAAATCGTACGAACCCAACACGGACACATTCATGTACGCATACCCTGATTTAATGTAGATTACAATATAATCATTATTCGTGAGCTTCCAAATAATATTTGTAACGTTTATTGAAAGTATTCAGAGAAGGTGAATGTATGGCGGTGTATTGTTCAACAGCTTTGAACCTTTTACTTTTACTACTAGTAGTAGTAATACTACTACTACTACTACTACTACTACTACTACTACTTTTACTACATACTACTGTACTATCATTACCATTACTGCGACTACTACTACTACTACTTCTACTACTGCATACTACTACTATTTCCATTACTACTACTACTACTACTACTACTACTATTACTACTACTACTTTTACTACATACTACTATTATTACCATTACTACTACTACTACTACATACTACCACTATTACCATTACTGCTACTAATACTACATACTACTACTATTACCATTACTACTACTACTACTTTTACTACATACTACTATTATTACCATTACTGCGACTACTACTACTACTTCTACTACTACTACTACTACTACTACATACTACTACTATTACCATTACTACTACTACTACTACTACTACTACTACTATTACTACTACTACTACTACTTTTACTACATACTACTATTATTACCATTACTGCGACTACTACTACTACTACTACTTCTACTACTACTACTACATACTACTACTATTACCATTACTACTACTACTACTATTACTACTACTACTACTACTACTACTACTACTACTTTTACTGCATACTACTTTTATTACCATTACTACTACTACTACTAATACTACCGGTACTACTACATACTACTACTATTACCATTACTGCTACTAATACTACATACTACTACTATTACAATTACTATTACTACTACTACTAATACTGCTACTTTTACTGTTATATGAAATAAGTGCCTTTGATTTGAAGAATTTGAAGATAGCATACTTGTTAAGTGTTAAGTGGTGGACGGAGCTGTTTAGTCTTTCGGGTGTTATGCGAGTGAATGGATTCTAGAGTACAAAACATATTATTATAAAAAAAATCAGCGGCAGACCCTGCTTATGTTATTTGTACATGATTGTTGTATGAGATAACTTGCATATTATACCACAATTTCTAGACAACACTTGATTGAGATTATCTGCGTGACTTTTCCACTTTAGGTTCTATGATCAACTCGTTCAATTGGATTCGAGCCAATATAAATATCATAATAATACAGCATTTGTTATGTGCCATCGATCTAGTAAACTATTCTGATGCGCAGGTTATTTAATTATTACCCCGGCTTTAGCCTAGCTGCCATTACGGTGCTCTAGCATTTCCAAGGAATTAATTCCTGCCAGGTACCCATTTAACTCACCTGGGGCGAGTGTGGCAAATGTACATTAATGTCTTGTCAAATGACATTAGTGCCGCGGCGGGACTCGAACCGCGGACCTTGTGATCCATAGTCCGGTGACATATCCACTCGACCACGACACCTCTACTGTACTTAAAGGCTAAGTCCACTCCAAAAATAAATTGCTTTTAATAGATGCAGAAAAACAAGAGAAACAGAGCCAACAAAAATCGAGTAAAATCAGATAACTAATAAGGAAGTTATGAATTTAGTTTAAGTATGACAAATTATGAAACTTAGAAAATCACTACACAAATTGCCAATTTGGTTATCAGTTTGTGACGTTATTGCCTCACTATTTATCAATTGCTTTATATATTTTTATCCCATTAATTTCCCTTTTTATCCCCAAAAACTTGATTTACCCATGTCTTTGCCCAGGTTATAGGATTTGTATCATATTGCGTGCATGACCTTTCACAAAATCTTTTATGAACTTTGAAGAATTGATACTATTTTCTGAATATTGTAAATTCATAATCATTGATTTTATATAAAAAAATAGTTTATCAAAATTCACATTTTTTTCATGATTTAACTGAAAATAATTACTCCACACTAAAACATATTACTATCAATGTAACTTGGATGCTGGCGTGAGGAAATTCGATTTTTAGGGGGAAACTTCATTTGTATTATCAATATAAGGAAAACAATTAGTGGATAGTGAGGCCAGTGGCGGATCAGGGGCCCGGGGCCCTAGAAAAAAACATGTAAAAACACCCTTTTTTGAAAAAAAGAAGTTGGGCCCCCTCTCCTGGCGCCCAAGGGGTGGCGGTGGAAAAAATAACCCTTCCCGGAGGGAAAAAAAATTTTCGGGTGCCAAAAAAAAAATGTGCTCACTACCCCTTGCGCCCAAGGGGGGGTGGTGGTGGAAAAAAAAATTACACTTCCCGGAGGGAAAATAAATTTTCGGGTGCCAAATTTTTTTTTTTGCTCACTACCTCCCCTGAGCGAAAAATCGACCGGCACGATTTTCAAATTTTCGCACGAAGTGGGCCCCTTTTTAGGCCCCCTCCCTTGTCTTGTGATTTTCAAAGGTTTTCATGTCTTTAAAAATTCATAACTTTCTTATTAGTTATCCGATTTTGCTCAAACTTTTGTTGATTGGTTTGTCTGATTTTTCTGCTGCTATTAAAAGTAAGATATTTTTGGAGTGGACTTGCCCTTTAAGACGTGAAACTTGTAAAGTATTGTGAGGTATTGTGAGGTATTGTGAGCGTTTAGATATGCAGCCTCAGTGCTCTTTTATTCAAGCAATGTGCTTTGGAAAATGTTAATATATCAAACACTTCTATAAAAAAAGGTCCCTCTTAAAACAACCGGACTGCATAAAATCCACTTGAAAGAATCTTTACTCCTGTAGTATCCCTTCTTTTCTCATCACTTTCATGATATCCTCTCTTAGTTGAAACTTCTGGATCTTTCCACTTTGTGTTAGCGGATATGAGTTGACAAACCGCGTATAGCGCGGAACCATGAAATGGGAAATCTGGATATATAAGATAGAATTAAACAAGAAAGATTTCCTTAAAGGGATTGGTTATCTTTGTCTCAGATTCTTAACAAATTCCTGGATTTAGCTCATGCTGCAATCATAATTATAAACCTTTAGGTCAGTCAGGAATCCCATGACGTTGACAAGCCGATCGCCCGTCTGATTATCAAGATATTAATGATTGGAATTCGAAATTTCAAAAACCGTTTTCCCAACGATTTTTATAACACTTCAGTCTATGAGGGGAAATGACTATGGTAAAACCGGTCACTCAAAGATTTTTAATTTTTAATTTTTTGAGGCATTTCATGATCATTTTGAAGTGCAATTTTTTATGGCTTCAATATTACACCATATCACAGACGCTGATAACACGTAGGGTCATGCATCTCAGATTTGGCATTGTTAAACAATGCCTTTAACCTAATATATAGATAGCAAGAAAATGTCGCAAATACAATCTATTCGACTGACAATGTAATTTATTCATATTTCACCGAAGCATAGATGTTACTAATATAGGAAGCTGGGTTAAACTGTAATTTAGTTCGTTGCCACAACAGAAACTGATATGGGGACGGTTAAGTGCATTCGTTATTTGTAAGGTATGCTTGATATGATTATCAATTTAAAAATATATATTTATAAGTCATTGATGAATACATGTCCAATGATAAAACTCAAACAATTTTAAAGCCAAAAAATGAAGTCAATGTTGATCGTACAAACAATAACTATTCCCCAAGAAACAGTTTAACACGAGATGTTATTTTTGTTTGTATGTTTATCTTACCTTTCCTTTGCAGAAGTTCCTTATTTCATCTTCGGTTGACGTTTCTCCCGCTTTCAGTTTAACGCATGCGCAGAGTTCTTCTATCATTCTAGCATCTGGAACACCAATCACCTACGATCACAGTGACAATTATAAATAAGATTCACAGTTACATGTATGTCGTGGTCTAATTATCACGACAGAATAATGTGTATTTTGTTCAAGTTGTAGCAGAGATGATATTATGTCCATTGAAGACGAGGTCATGGGTGTCGATCCGGGGGGGGGATATATCCCCAATATTTCAGGTGGGGGTGGCCTGTACAATCATCCCCCAATAATTCACCATCAAACAAAAAATGAAGAGAAAAATTAATGATGAGAGCCCGATGAGAGTAGTTAATGGTTATTACTCGCAAGATGACCATCAATATACACATGTTGCTATCTCATTTTCATAATACATACATATATAAATAGAAAACGAAGTAAATAAGACAACCGTATATGAGACAAGAATAAATTGAATTCTCGCTCATACGGCTTCATCAGGAATTGATGAATTTATTCAATTTATTCAATCAACAGCATCATAGAAATGCAGTGCGCCAAATGCAAAGCCGCAGCGTTAAAAAGCAACGAGCTAAATGTTAAGTGCGAAGCGCAAAAGTGCAAAAAAGAAGTAGAGAGTGGGAGAGAGGGATAATGAAAGACAGTTATAAGATAGTTCACTGGTTGTTATGTTGTTTCCGTTCACCCTTTTTAAAATTCACGTCATTGTATCTTTATTTTTTAATTTTTTCACTCATTTTATTTCCTGATATTTCCTAAAACATTTTTCAAAACGCGCTAGGAGTTACAGTCGTGTATTTGTTTAACTCTTTTAATTTGGGCATTATTGCCAAGAAAAAATTATCAACCAATTCCTCAATATAAAGAAGTCTAAAGGTAAAGGAAAGCATCTGAGCAAGAATATCACATGACTTTTGGCCAGTTCAATGTGAAGTGATTTTTAAAGCTATGACTATGTGGGGTTGATGATGCGTTTTTTCATAATGCAAGTAAAGTAATAAAATATTGTATCATTGAAGAGAAAGACGGTTTTGTCTAAATGGCAGGATGTAGGAGACGAAACTTTCAGTTTGTTCCCTGATTCATACTCGGTATCTATTTTTTTTTATTGATTTCATCAATTTCTTTGTTTATTTATATCTCTACATGTAAAACATTTGAACACCTATTTTCCGAAAGGAGCAAAATCTTTTGATAGCAAATGGAGATAATGATAACTATTTTCCTCTATTTACCTTGAACAAAATTATTAACCTAAATTACGAGAGAAATTATGAACACATGCATCTTTTAATAACAATTTTCCATAGACACCTGAACAAAAGCGGATAAACATAGAGTTCTTTCTTAAGTTACACACATGGATCTAGTGCCTCTTGAAAATAAGCTCTTTGTATGTACATAAACAAGCAATACAACAGAATACTCCAGTTCGATATTTTGGAGAAAGATTATTATGTCACAACTTATTTTTGTTTTATTGAAAAGCTGATGTAGGCCTATGTATTGTATTCAAACGTAACAGGCATAAGATAGTTAAGGTGTTTTTGAAGGTTAGAATGTTATTAAGTTTGAAGTTTTGTTTATAACACCCTTCCAATAATAATGCACCTTCTAAGACTGGTTATAGTTTTTGAGAAAAAATAGTGCTCTGGTCAGGGCCTTAGGGAATATTATGCTTATATTTTAGAGCGTATCTGGTATGATAAATATATCTGGGTGAAGAAGGAAATAATGGAAGTTTGTTGTTTGGTAGTTGGAACGTAAGTTTTATATTATGTTT
>CP137680.1:26362906-26418557 GCA_037976565.1 Mesocentrotus franciscanus | reverse complement strand
CTCTGGTCAGGGCCTTAGGGGAATATCATGCTAATATTTTAGAGCGTATCTGCTATAATAAGTATATCTGGGTGAAGAAAAAGATAATGGAAGTTTGTTGTTTGGTAGTTGGAGCGTAAGTTTTATATTATGTTTTTAAGAAACAGACAGTTTGAGATCAGGAGTGGAAATTTTCTGTCATTTTGAGAACCAAATTTTGCATCAGTGATATTCTGTTTCATTGAATTGAGTTTCCGCAGAGAGGATTCAGTTGGTTTAATTAAAGAAGGAAGAGAGTCAAATGAAGAACCAAAAGCAATATGTTTTTCATTTACTAATGAGAACTATGTTTTTTGAGATCTCCTTACACAGAATATTGGAATGGGTTTTTCACGATGAATGTTGTTTGGAGACATCAATATTCATAAAATGTATGTTTCTGTCACCAGGAAATAAAGAATTTTCTGTCTACATGAACCTTTCCTGGTTGCTTATTAATGCATTTGCCCACTGGTAACATAATAATTTCACAAGTTGATATCCCTCACCATTGGATTTTTTTTGGTGGCAATGTCTAAATTTCGTTTAAAAATAGATGATATCAGTCTGGTAGGCCTACACTGCAGGCAAGAGTCAGGACTAACATTTAGCATGTTATTAATTTTATTACCACTCTTATATTCTCTGAAATGTTATCTTTATTGAGGGTGACTTGAAAAAGTTAATAACTTGGAAGGGAGGGGTGCAACCTGCCACACGCTTCTACCTCTTGGTTGCTTTGATCCATTGCCGAAAATATTTTGGCACCTATCATCCCCCCTCCCCCAACCACGGATACAAATCGACACCATTGGACGAGGTGTCATTTTCGATTGCCCTGATTGTACTTAATGTAGGCTACTTTTAAACACGATCACAATCAACTCAAGAGCGATTCCAATACCATATTGTATGTCCCATATACAGTATTTCATGTTCGGCTTACGTCATAATGTCATTTTCAAGTTCGCACATTTCAATAGGTGACGCACGAGGCTATGGAAATTGCGTTAGGTTGATTTTTCGAAAGTAATTGTGATAGTGTTTTTTTTTTTTTTCATTCGATTTAAATGGCATAGAGATGAAATCAATGTCATCTCAATTTGATAAGTCTTTTTATACCACTTGCTTAACGTCAACATTATATTTGCACTTTAAAATGAATAACAAACAAAAAAGCAACCTGAACGTCTTTGATCTTGGGGTGTTTATGAAGAAGTATTTCGATCTGTACGGGGTAAATATTCTCTCCTCCTCTGATCACCGTGTCTTTAATGCGACTCAAGATCTCAACGTACCCATCTTCATCCATCGAAGCAAGATCTCTATAAAAAAAATATATTATTCTTTTTAGTTTTGCAGATAATACGTGAAGTGGAATGGAATATAAACTAGGTTTTCATGATAACGATTGTTAGGTAATATCGTAGCACTCATGTGGAAGGGAGGAATATTGTATATAAGAATGTCTGTCTGGGCGTGTGGGTGTGCGTGTGTCTGTGTGCTGCACATTTTGGAAACATTAAAAAGATATTTTGATACGCATTGAGATTAGATTAATTGAGATTTAATCTCCTCTCCCAGTATCTCTCACACACACACACACACTCTCTCTCTCTCTCTCTCTCTCTTTCGTTGATACACTCCTAGATGTAATTTACTTCTCTTTTTAGAAAGTTTATCAAGCATTTTTCGGAACGGGTTGTTAATAATAAAAGGACCAAATACCCTGAATGAAGCCATCTGGCGTGATCGATGGCCTCCTTGGTCTTCACGTCATCGTCTAAGTACCCCGACATCACACATGGACCTCGAATACAAAGCTCCCCAGGTGTGTTTACATCCACGATCTCGTTCGTTGACGGATTCGTAATCTTTATCTGAAATATTTTTGAAGAATAAGAGATGAATAAAGACATAAGCTTGGGTTCTCACTGGGTAATTTTCACGAGAGACAGGTCTTATGTAATGCACAGCACCCTCTACCAACTGCCCCTTAACGAAAACTCATCATCATAAATTTCCTCACCTCAAAGACTCTCTGAGTGACTGGGGTATTTCTTACCGGGATATTCAATTTCGATGTGGGCGAGACTTGTACACCCAATCAAGTCCGGTGTCGGCAAATAATGACACACTGCACAAGGAAACTCCAGGCAGTTATATGTCTGTATTCCTTATCTGTTGCATTTCTTATTTTTGATCGACTCACGTACAAAATGTTTATTAATTAATTAATATTATTATTGTTATTATTATAACCATCATCATTAATATTTTTTAACATTTACATCATCATCATTATTATTATCACTACTACTATTGCTACTACATGTACTACTAATACGACGACTGCTACTACTACTACTACTACTACTAATACTACTACTACTACTACTACTACTACTACTACTACTACTAATACTACTACTACTACTAATACTACTACCACTAATAATAAAAACAAAAATAATAAAAATAACAATGCTTCTGCTACTACTACAAATATTATCATCATGGTTGTTATCATTTTTAACCTCTGGATATGTTACCTCTATCCAAGGAAGAGCACGGCCTGCCGGTTTCATCCGGGCTGATTCCGGGTCAGTATCTAGCGACGCCAATACACCAAGAGAACTTTCTGTCATCCCGTATAGAACCTGACGAAAAGTTCAAGGAAATTCCGACCTTAACGCTAATCTGGAGCTCTGGTATGGGAATCGTATGTCGAGAGAACGTGGCTATAATTAATTCTGGATTGTTTATCCTGCAGTAGATTGATTGTTTGAACCAGTAAAATAAAAACAAACTCACAAAAAACTTGCTGGAAATCATCTTCAATAAAAACCACAACTCTCATTTGCACATAGTGACCTGTGTTAAGCAATGCATGGTGTCGGGCCTACTTACCTTGATTTTTTTTATCTTTCTATGCTCATTACTCAGCCGGTTCAGCCCCTAAACATTTTCTACCAAAATCGTTTGGCACATGTCATTCATTTGTAATCTTGAGCATTCAGTGTAAGTTTTTATTGGATTCTGTGAAAATTTATTTTCTATCATTACCAGAACTTAAAGATACTATGTCCCTTTTGCAGCCAACATCAAATTCTGTAGAACTTTGCAGGAATTATGAATATGTCATGTATGTCCTATCTGTGAAATTTAAACATTATCAGTGTCCTAATATTCAAATTATGCAAGGAAACCCGTTTACCTTCTAGACTTCACTGTCAGACACTATTGAGTGACTGACTGACATCTTTTTTTCTTTGGTAATAACATACATAAAATGAGCTGTAACAGGTACATGAGCATTTGTCTACATCAATAACCCACTTCTTGTAATGGCCAAAATTAAACTGATTGAATCTTTGTGCAGCACAAAACGTACGACCATTCGGTACAAGGGTCTGAAAATCAGACTATTACTTAGGTGATTGCAATCACTTAAGTCGATTCGACAACTAATGGTCGTTATTTTCCCACTAAAAGCCATTTTCAAGCCCTTTCGTTTTGAGGGAAGTTCTAAATTAGTATTGTCTTTCAAATGCCGTTGGAATTTAACCTTTTCATATTTTTGGCCTGCAAATGGGACATAGTACCTTTAAAGAGAAGGTTGAGTTCTGGGGAAAGGTGAAAAATAATTTGTTAGCGTTATCATTGTTATTATGCAAGTGTGGAAGTACATCAGAGAAAAAATGTTCCCTGAAAAGCATAGCTCTTCAAATGCCTCCATATTCTAATTATGACAAGTAACAGCTTAAAAATGAGGCCCGATATTTATGCCACATGTTTGTGTAGTCCCATATACATCTTTCTGTGTACAGTGCTTACTTTACCAAGACTGGGCCAAATTTCTTATTATTTTGATGACTCCAGAACCTTGCAGTACCCACCAATACTTATTTGCTACATGATCAACCTTTTCTGATCAATTCCACACCGTTTCTTTCACAATGTAATCGCATGACCAAAACTCAACTTTATCTTTAAGCTTATCTTTAATAGACAAGTACTCGAAGAAAAAAAGGAAAGTCAGAGAAGCAGAATGGTGAAAATTTGAATGAAATCGGACAAAAAAAGTTATGATTTTTTTTTAATTCTCATCATACGTATGGGCTCTTTATCATTGGCTGATTCTGTAATGTCACTGTGACAGCTTTTCCATTTGTTTCAACACCAAAGAAAATGAATAAAATGTCAATGTCTCAAAATGTATCACTCATTAGGGTCTTTCTTTTATAGAGGTCCTGTAATAGTATGCTTCCAATATATATTTCATGTAGTGCCCCAAGAAAGAAGGCACTTGAGAGAAAATTATAAGGTAATGATTTTGTACATGACGAACGGGAGAGTTGTTCATGACTACGTCACAATCCAACGACCAAAATAACCAATTTGAGATTCGCATAAATTTAGTGATCTCATATTTCAAAACACTCATAATTCCCTAATTATTATTATTTCAATTTCGCCATTAGGTTTCATTTTTCATAAAAATGAACTAATTACAAGGTTGGACTGCCCTTTGAGACGAACGTAAGAACATGGATGACAGAGGCATCACTTCAGAGGTTATAGAAAAGATGAAAATGGGTTTATCTTTACGATTTCCACTATGACTCGGGACTCCACACCTGCTGTAAGCCTGTAAACACGAATTAAATCGGGAATCGACACCCGTTAACTAAACTTGGGACTCTACCCCTACTAGTTAGCTCGACTAAACTGGAGACTCGACTTTAACTCACTCGGCTTAACTTGAGACTCGACTGTTACTCACTCGACTTTTTAACTCGGGACTCTACACCTACTCACTCGACTAACTTGGGACTCGACCCAGCTGACTTGAGTGACTCAGGAATCGACCAAGCTGACTTGACATCAAGGGCGTCGCTAAGGGGTGAGGGGGCGACACCCCCATCTGTCGGGATTTTGTCGGTAAAATTGCGCTGCCATCGGCAAAAATGAAAAAGCGGGAGGGGAAAAAGAGAGGGAAAGGGAAAGAAAAAAAAAAAAGGAAAAGAAAGGAAAGAGAAAGGAAGAAAGAGAAAAAGAAAAGAGGAAGGAGAGGGAAGGAAGGAAAGGAAAAGAGAGAAAAGAAAGAAAAGGAAAAAAGGGGGAAAAAAAAGAAAAAAGAGAAAAAGGAAACAAAGGAAACGGGGATGAAAGAGAGGAGAGGGGGGGTAAGAGCCTGAGAGAAGAGGGGTTGGAGTAAGAGAGAGAGGGGGTTGTTGGGTGGAGTTGCCTCGTCGAGGGAGCAAGAAAGATACGGTCAGCTATGTTGGTATTCTTGCTCGATCATCGTGTACTATATCAATGCAGAAGTTTGAAGTCGGTGAGATGTACTATGTCGGTCGGCCGGCAAATTTGTTTTCCCTACGAACTGTGACTTTTTATCAGACAAAGTAAAACTTTTTGTAATTCAGACAATGATTAAGAGTTGAGAACGGTACAACGAATCGTCTTCTTTCTCTAATAATTTAAGGACACGAAAAAGTTTCCGCGCTTTGCGCGGAAGGGGTGAAACTGAATTCTGACAAAGATTAAGAGTCGAAAACAGTATAACGAATCGTCTTCTTTCTAATAATTTAATAACCGTCAAAGCTTCGCTTCGCGCGGGGGGGGGAAATGAATTCAGACAAGGATTAAAAGTCGAGAACGGATCAATGAATCGTCTTCCTTCTCTAATAATTTAATGAAACGTCAAAGCTTTCGCGCGGGAGGGGCGAAAATGAATTCAAACAAGGATTAAGAGTCATAATTTAATGAAACATCAATGCTTTCGCGCGGGAGGGTAAACTGAATTCAGACAAGGATTAAGAGTAGAGAACGGTACAACGAATCGTCTTCTTTCTCTAATAATTTAATGAAACGTCAGAGCTTTCGCGCTTCGCGCGGGAGGGGCGAAAATGAATTCAAACAAGGATTAAGAGTAATAATTTAATGAAACATCAATGCTTTCGCGCTTCGCGCGGGAGGGGCGAAAATATATTCAAACAAGGATTAAGACTAATAATTTAATGAAACATCAATGCTTTCGCGCGGGAGGGGGAACTGAATTCAGACAAGGATTAAGAGTAGAGAACGGTACAACGAATCGTCTTCTTTCTCTAATATTAATCGTCATAAGCTTCGCGCTTCGCGCGGGAGGGCGAAACAAGAATTAAGAGTCGGGAACGGTACAACGAATCGTTTTTTCTCTTATAATTTAATGAAACATCAATGCTTTCGCGCGGGAGGGGGAACTGAATTCAGACAAGGATTAAGAGTAGAGAACGGTACAACGAATCGTCTTCTTTCTCTATATAATGATATAATGAAACGTCATAAGCTTCCGCGCTTCGCGCGGGAGGGGCGATCAACAAGAATTAAGAGTCGGGAACGGTACAACGAATCGTTTTTTCTCTTATAATTTAATGAAACATCAATGCTTTCGCGCGGGAGGGGGAACTGAATTCAGACAAGGATTAAGAGTAGAGAACGGTACAACGAATCGTCTTCTTTCTCTAATTATTTAATGAAACGTCAAAGCTTTCGCGCTTCGCGCGATAGGGGCGAAAATGAATTTAAACAAGGATTAAGAGTAATAATTTAATGCAACATCAATGCTTTATGGGATTAAGAGTAGAGAACGGTACAACGAATCGTCTTCTTTCTCTAATAATTTAAAGAAACGTCATAGCTTCCGCACTTCGCGTGGGAGGGGCGAAACAAGAATTAAGAGTCGGGGACGGTACAACGCATCGTCTTCTTTTCATATAATTTAATGAAACGTTAAAGATTCCGTTAAAGAGGGGGGAACTGAGTACAGACAAGGATTACTGAGAGTCGAGAACCGTACAACGAATCGTCTTCTTTCCCTAATAAATTAATGAAAAGACAAAGCTTCCGCGCTCCCGCGGGAGGGGGAAACAACCCCCTCCCTGCACCCACCCCCTAGGGAGCGCGCTATGTAAGTGATGTGCACGCTTCGCGTGCTCACTACCACCTAAAATAAAATCCTAGCAACGCGCCTGATAGTTCGTAGGAAAAATAATTTAGCCCCCGGCCCCGGGTTTATACGGTTAAATTTGTAGACATTGGGACATTGGCATTAATATAGTTGTCGGTAATTGGTGGCTAGTTTTGTCGGTAATCGGTGGCCTCTACCCTCCCCCACTGAAAAAGGTCTAGCGACGCCCCTGCTTGACATGACTCGGGGCTCGACCCCTGCGAACTCGACTTAACTCAAGACTCGACTTCTTCTCAAACGACTTTTTAAACTAAGGACTCGGACATTTCAAAATCAAAGAAAAGAAGTACCTTTGTCTTCACTTTCAATATCTCTTCTGCATCCCTTCGCACTTGTGATGGAACGGCACTTCCGCCAGAAGAAAGGTTTTGTAGAGGACTGAGGTCAAAGGTTGACAGCTCAGGGTGTTGAAGAATATCAATGACCATGGTTGGTACCATCAATATATGTGCGCATCTGAAAACATAAACATAGTACTGTGCTTTGATATATTTCTTCTCTGTAGCTTCGTCCAAATTATGAACAATGCGAATTAGGACAATAAGTATGGCTTGTCCTACCTAACAACACGTAATGTTTGCAATTCGCATTCTGACTATTGAAATACAATTATTCGTATAAACAGGTGAATGAAATAATTTGTAACGAGGCACTAAATTTGATTTGCATTAAATTTGATTTGAGTGTCGTGGTCGAGTGGTTTAAGGCGCTTGACTGGAGATGCGAAGGTCGAGGGTTCGAATCCCGACACGGCACTAATATCCTTTGGCAAGATATTAACCTGCACTTGCTACTCTCCACCCAGGTGTTAAATTGGTACCCGGTAGGATGCGACCGTCATTGTTGGTCAAACAGTTTTTGAGTGTCAAGTAACGCCTGGCTGGAATGCTCCCCAGGGAGTGGAGATTGTGCACACAGTGTGTGCGGGCAAGCACTGAATCCAATGACCAGGGTAATAAATAGTATATCTGTAAAGCGCTTAGAGACATTAGTAATAAGCGCTATATAAAAGCTGAATATTATTATTATTATTATTATTACATTACGAAAATGCCTATTGAAATACAATTGCTAATACTTTAAAAAAATCAACTTAAGCGATTTCAATAAGTTTTTTCCACCACCTTTTTGAAGTTGCGAACATTACCATGACGTATTATCCAGTCCGAATATGATTTCTATTAGATAATACTGTATTGAAATCGCCTTTGAGTTAACGAGGTGATTTCTCGAAAGGCTTTGCAACCGTGTTTTGATCAGTTTGCATGTACAAGTTGCATGCCATTTATGTTGAGATGGAAACAATGTACTCGGCCTCAGCCTTAATCTTTACCTCTCCTCGTGTATAGCTCGTAAGCAGGCGGGTGCATCGAAAGCAGCGGAAGGAAAGACGGTCTTACTCCCGTGGACTAACCCAAGGATAAGACCTGACATGCCGCCACAATGAAACAGAGGGACAGGAACACATCCTGCCTGAAGGGGAGAACAATTGAACGATGATAGAAATTAAAAACCTCTTTAAACTTTAAAATAAAAAAGATTAAACCTCAGAGATACGATTTCACAAATGGAGGCTAAAAAGTTCTTAATAAGCGGCCCGCCAAAAAAAGAAAAAAAAAATATCAAGGAAAAAGTAAACACAGCTGTTCTTTTTATGGTGTAAATGGGTTTACACCATAACTGACATTTTGCATTAAAAAAACTTTTGCTCGCTCTTAATTAATCCATTATGATTATCTGTCACCATATGATATATAATTATAATGCCAGGTATGGTTTGAAAATAAGGCTAATAATTAAATTCAATTCAATTCAAAGTTTATTCAACACTCTTCATAAAAACATTTAAAACATACAAATACAGAATGGAATGATAAAAAACAAAATAGTGAAAACAAATAACAAATGGCAATTTATGAGAGTATTTGGGATAGGCAGAAAGGAGGGATTCCTTATATGAAAGCCTACCCCTAAAACACACACATACAGGAAAAAATCAAACAAAGAACAGATAACGATAAAAATATATACAGTGTAGTCATGATATGTATGGAGGGGAGGTAGATTTTTTTTCTACATTGTTCTCTTCCCCAAGATGGGCCAATATGGGCCAGTATATACATTATATATGTGACTTTTGTGTAATCCTTAAATAGCCTCAAAGTAATTACAACAATATCTTTGACGAAATGACAAAATGATCCCTGCTCTAAATAGGCCTTTTTCGTAATATAATCAAATGTAATGCTTAAGTCTTCAAGTGCCTCATTTCAAATTAATTCATTCACCTGTTACGAATAAATGTAATTCAATAGTCAGAATACAAATTGCATACATTACTTGTTGCTAGGTATGACAAACATTATGGCTTGCCCTACGTAATAACACGTTATGTATGCAATTTGCATTCTGACGATTGAAATACGATTATTCGTAAATTCGTAACGAGGCACTTAACAAAGATTTATGCATTTAAGTTGATTTCATTACGAAAATGGCCTATTGAAAATGTTTTACATTTTCATAGTGCATTACTCTAGAGTCATAATATGCCTAAATTAAAGTTAGACAGATTTAACGTGACCCTCTTTCAAGAATCTGGGCCAACGGTTCAGGTTAACTATCATGAGGGCTCACCTTGTCGATTCCGACAACATTGATCAAGCTTCCTAAGATCACCATGTTGTTGACCAAGTGAAAGTGAGTAATACACGTCGCCTTGGGATGACCAGTAGTACCCTGTACAAAGCAAGACAAGAAGTCACAGATTAAAGAAAAATACTGGTAAAACCTTGGTAAATAATTTAAAATTTATATAATTATTCAGTATTTTGTATCAAGTGCAATTTGTAATGTCGATGCCGTTGTCCAAATTCTCTTTCGGCTAAATTGACCTATAATTCAACATTTGCTCCTGCAACAATAGACCAGTTCACTGTTAGCACATGCATGTCCCAAATAACCCTGAATATCAACAGATCTTCAAAACATGAAGAGGTCTCACTTTGTACATTTTGAACTAATCACTCCTACAGCGATGGAGGTCCTACATAAATAGCCTTTGTTTCCCTTTTCAAAGAATACTTCCACCTGTGTATCATGGAGTGCACTGCTTGTGCATAAATGAATAATGATTACATAACTTTCATGAGCACGTAGGCCTATCCAGTATTTTGTCTCCGTGTATTTCACAATTTGGTCTGCAATGACCTTTATCTGCTCATGCTCAGACTGCAACTATGAACTGGCTTATTGATCCAGGTTTATTACGCCAAAGGTGTGGAGTTAAGGTTAGGGTTGCAGTTGGGTTGTAGATTACTACTCCATGGTTAAAGTTAAGAATTCGGTTATTGACGCGGAGTGATTTTCGAAGGAGCAATTAAGTGTCGTATTTACAGATCATTTATTAAATGCTGAATGAATTACTCACTGATGTAAACTGGATGTTAATGATATCGTCAAATTGTACTGATTTCTTTCTCTGCTCGATGATGTCATAATGTTCTTTCCTTCCCATATCAATGACGTCATTAAAGACCCAGGAGCCAGGATGTTGGTCGTTGCCCATTATGATTACGGATTTCAAATCTGGTAGGCTGGTATTTAAAAAGAAAACAGGAATATTTTATCATTGTTGATATTCCAAGGGCCTGTCCCGAAAGAGCCACCTAAATCTACCCATAAGATTTTATTGGCAGTGTTTTGCGTTTCAAATGTTTAGTATTACTACTCCCTAAACTGACATAGTTTGGTGCATGGGGTAAATTGGGTAGCCCCAAATCGAGCCGATTATGGGGGTCTGTTTGAGAGATTTGAGGGCTAAACCCGACTGCTACGGTCAGGCTGACAACCTATTGGGCGATGACTTGGATGGTCTGAGTAACTTTGAGGGGTCAAATCTTATGGGTGAAATGGTGTGGCTACATCAGGACAGGCTTCCAGAATATGATCATGGTGTCAAATCTCCCGATGGTGATATTATTTATTTCTCTCGTGTCAGTTCATTGTAATTACGAAGGAAAATTTAATTTGTTGAGCTTTCATGAAAGATAAATTTAGATAATTGCACTGATTTATAATATTTAGGCAATTCACACAAATATATTTGTGTAATTCAAGTAAATCAACAACAACAAAGACAAGATGTAAATGCTTGTAAACACGGGTATGTATCAGGCTGACTACTCTCCCCCGACCTAACACCTTCGACAACTACCCGGACAACTAAGCCTGGATAACTAACCCTGGATAACTACACCCAGAGACTATTTCCCAAGAACTGTTAATACCCCTTTACAAATAATCATATCTACCTCCTAACAAATACAGCGGTACATAAAACAGGGGTTAGGTGTCCATGGGGTAAATGTCTTAAGGTTTGATTGTTTTGGGGAGGGTTTGATTCTCTTGGGGAAGCTTTCTCGAGCGGCAGTCGTCCGGTTGTGCATGTGTTATTGTCCTGGGAGTAATTATTCGGGGGAACGAAAGTTGTCTTTAGGGGCAGTTTTCTAGGGGTGATATCCAGGAGGTACATTTTCTAGAATCCAGGGGCAGATTCAGGATTTTGTTAACTGTTAAGAAGGGCGGCACAATTACAAAGAAATGCCGGACAAACTATATATCCCCTCTCCCCCCAAAAAAAAAAAGAAGAAGAAGGAGAAAAGAAAAAGACGACATTTTCAGGTAGTTCTGAGATTAGAGTTTGGAAGGGACGCATACAATGATTAAGGGGAGTCGGTTTTTAAATATCAAATGTTTGCACGACTGGGCTGAGCCCGCCCAGCCCCCCCCCTCCCCCCAAAAAGTATTAATACACATAAATCTGCCACTTTTAGAATCATAAAGGAAATATACCGTTGACTGTTGAGATGACCTGGGGATGCCTTCTCGAGCTCAGGACAGATGCTAGCAAGAATATCATAGTACCTCCGTGTCTTGAAAGGTGTGGATGCTACTATGAGCTTTACGTTTGCCTAAAGGAGATGAAATTTAGTAAGTTTTAGGCATTGATAGTTAATATGCTGGTGGTATGTCTTTTGTGAGGGAGTAAAATATCTTCAACCTCCATCTTCTTCTCCTCCTCCTCCTCCTCCTCCTCCTCCTCCTCCTCCTCCTCCCCCTCTTCGTTCTTCTTCTCGTTCTTCTTCTTTTTCTTCTCCTTGTTCTTCTTCTCTTTTTTTCCTTCTCATTCTTATCATTATTCTAATGCGGAGTAATGGTTAAAATTCCCGGGAGGGGAAGCGGATTGGGGAACAAAGAGTTGTCACGCCCTGTCATATTTTAATACAATGGAGACTGTTTTGATAAAAAAATAGTATGTATTTTCATGTCTTTGTAATTGTCCTTATCTCATCCTCACCTTCTTCAAAGCATACTCCAGTTCGTTTTCCACGTAAGCAGGGCTAAGGTTGACCAAGATGGCGCCTAAACGGGCACATGCAAACAATGTAAGCGTCCATTCCAGGGAGTTAGGTCCCCAGATACCGATGCGATCTCCTCGCTTCGCCCCGATCGATACCAATCCGGCTGCCAAGCGATCGACCTGAAATTGTATTACATGGATATTAGAACTAGTATATAAGCATATACAAAATAATTGTCAAAGAACAATGCTACAGGGACAACATAGGTTTAAATATCATTTAATACATCTATGGGTGTATCATAATTATTTTGAAGGGGATTTAGTATTAGTTGTGAAATCGAAAAGGTCAACTAATTCTTCTTCTTTTAAAAACCTGGGCCCCATCTTACAAAGAGTTGATTTCAATCGCAACTTATTTGCGATTGATATCAATCGCAACTATGTACATAAGAGATAGGAGACTGCAACTTGCGATTGATTGGAGGACTTACGATTGATTTGGATCAATCGTAACTCTTTGTAAGACGGGGCCCTGATCTGAGGTAGGCCAACTTCCAATGAAGTTTAGTTGCGGTTGCAGATTGATACATCTTCCAGAAAGCCAAATAAATAGAAATAAATAAAAGTTAATACAAAATAAATAAATAATAAATAAAAGTAATACATTCCTCAAATCTCTAAATCAATGTTTACCTCTCATAATTAATAGCCCAAATAGCAGTCTGGAGATTCTGTTCACTTCTTGAATAAACAGAAACAGAAACATAAGCATGAAATAAAATACAGTTAAACGATATACCACTTAAAATCTTAAACATTTACAAATTTATCTTTGGTATACAAACAGAAAGTACGTGCTTTACCTTGGTTCGTGTGTCATCTGCTGAGAGTCAGAAGGGCATTAAATCTATGTAAAAAATAATAAGTGAACGCCTTTCTGACTCTCAATAGACGTACAAACTTACATCATTTACTTTATATCATGGAAATATATACATGTAGTTGACATCAATTCCCTTCTCTCCATTCGTCAAACCTATAGCGATCCGAATACTTTCAGCATTTGAACACAAGCTGGCTGATGTCATCGAGTTTGATACATATGTCTATTTGAACAATATTCAAGTGGAACAAATAATCGAATTTGTTCGCGTGCTTAAAAAAAACAAGCAGCAGCGATGACGTCATCTTGTGGTTCTTCAGACATGCCGAAAGTGGAGGAGAGTGAGAAAGCGAGGCAAGAGGTGCAGCAGGAAGATGAGAACCAGGATGAGAAGAAGGATGAGGAGCTGTTGAAGAAGGAAGAGAGGCACTTGCAGGAGGAGAATGAGGAGCAGAAGAAGGAGACTATTATCATTTTGAATTCCAGTCTACGTGTCACAATGTTAAAGAACATGGACAGTTATTTGAAATGTCTTGAAAACCAATCCTAAACTACAGAGTATTACAAAACTCGTCTGGAAGGATGGTCTTATTGAAGACAAGAAACTGATATGTGAAGCATTTAATGAATATTTTTTCTAACATTGGTGCTACTCTGTCTAGCTCCATCCTGATATACAGGAAACCTTTGAAAATTATTAGCCAGTCCAAATGAAAAGACTTTTTTGTTGTTTCTGTAGTGAATTATGAGGATATAGAAGTGGCTTGAAAAGGAAGAAGAGCCCTGGATATGATGGTATAACTAATGATTTGATAAAAGATGTAATTTCATTTGTAGTCATACCTCTCACTCACATTTATAACTTGTCTTGAATGCATGGAAGTGTTCCTACAAAAATGAAAATTGCTAAAGTTGTGCCAATATATAAAAAAAGGGAACCTGTAGAAACGGGTAATTATAGACCAATTTCTCTACTAACTGTCTTCTCCAAGATTTTGGAAAAACTTGTTTATATTAGATTGATAAAGTTTTTGAAGTCGTGTCAAGTTTTCTCAAATTCTCAGTTTGGCTTTCGCGAGAAACACACAACGTCTCACGCTGCACGCTGTTTTATGTCTTTTAGACAAAATATCTTCAGCACTTGATGAACACCTTCATACGATTGGTTTATTTTTGGATTATTCCAAAGCTTTTGATACGGTGAAGCATAATATTTTGTTGCAAAAGCTCTCTTATTATGGGGCAAGAGGGTCTGCACTTGAATGGTTTAGAAGTTATCTTAGTAACAGACTGCAATTTGTGCAGCTCGACGGAATTTTTTCAGATATGTTTACCCGTCACGTGTGGAGTACCTCAAGGTTCCGTCTTGGGTCCCCTGCTTTTTTATTTTATATGTAAATGATTTTCCAAAATCCTCAGAAACGTTTTATTTTTTGCTATTTGCAGGCGATACAAGTGTATTCTGTTATCATAGAAACTTAGAAACTCTTTTAGAAATTGTAAATAGTGAGCTATGTGTATTGACTAATTTTTTATTTTATATGTAAATGATTTTCCAAAATCCTCAGAAACGTTTTCTTTTTTGCTATTTGCAGACGATACAAGTGTATTCTGTTATCATAGAAACTTGGAAACTCTTTTAGAAATTGTAAATAGTGAGCTATGTGTATTGACTAAATGGATTCATGCAAATAAACTGTCACTTAATTTATTGAAAACCAAATATATGTTATTCAGTAATAGTGAAACAGTAATGCCTGATAATGTAGTCTTTGATCAGGTAAATATTGAAAAGGTTTCATTTATTACATTTCTAGGCCTCCACATTGATGATAAATTGACTTGGAAGATGCATACTACTCATTTAAGTAAAGTGCTCTCTAGAAATGTTGGTATGATCAACAAATTGAAGTTTGTATTCCCTAGAAATGTTCTTAGTATGTTGTACTCTTCCTTAATTTTGCCATACTTAAATTATGGTGTGCTTGTCTGGGGAGCCTCAGCCAAATCCTACCTAGATAAAATTCTGCTCATTCAAAAGAGAGCGGTGAGAATTATATCGGCAGCTGATAGGCGCGCTCACACTGACAAGCTATTTTACGAAAACTTTCTATACTTTCTATATCTGGGATATCTCATGTATCAGTTGTAGAAGGGTGAAATTCCCATGGTAATAGCATCTATTTTTGTAAATAATAACCAAATAACCAAATACTCTACGAGACACGCTGCCTTATATCATGTGTCATCAGCTAGAACTCAGCTTAGGATTAATACACTTGCACATACTGGACCAAAGTATTGGAACTCTTTAGACTGTTCTATTAGGCAGTCTGTAAGCTCTTCTGTCTTCAACGTAAGCTGAAATTTCATCTACTGTACACCTACAGTGAATAAATTTGATATTTATTTACATTCAATATAGGTAACTGGATTAGCATTGTTTGTCCCCCCTGTATTGTACATTTATCCACCTTCCCCTAGTGATTAGTATTAGATCAAATATTTATTTATATTCAGTATAGGTAACTAGATTAGTACTGTTAGTGCCCCCCTGTATAGTAAATTTATTATTTTGTTATTGTTCCTGTAAAGGTGATCTGTGTTTAACAAGCTGTGTGTTTTTTTACAGACCACCTCTTATTCCGCATGTTCAATGTCTTTATAACATTCTTGTTATTATTCATGAATTTATTCTTGTTGACGATGAACTTGTTTGTTACTGTTCATGAATGTATTGTTTTTCATGTCAGTGGAAAGAAATAAATAAATCTTGAATCTTGAATCTTGAAGGAGGAGCAGTTAGAGGAGGAGGTGAAAAAGGAGGAGCAGGAAGAGGAGGAGGCCAAGAAGGAAAAGAAGGAGGAGAAGGAGGAGCAGTTGGAGGAGGAGGAGCAGAGGGAGGAGGAGCACTTGGAGGAGATAGAGCAGAAGGAGGTGGAGGTGGAAGATGAGGAAGAGGAGGAGGAGAAGGAGCAGTGCTCAGCAGCAGTTGGAGGGGAAGGAGGAGGAGAAGGAGGAAGAGGAAAATGAGGAGGGAGAGAAGAAGGGGAGCAGCAGCAGAAGTTGGAGGGGAAGGAGGAGAAGCACGCAGAGGAGGAACAGCAGTTGGAGGAGGGGGATGAGAGAGATGGAGGAGGAGGAGCAGGAGAAGGTGGAGAAGCAGGCCAAGGAGGAGGAGCAGTTGGAGAAGGTGGAGGAGAAGAAGGAGGTGCAGGTAGAGGAGGAGCAGGAAGAGGATGATAAGAAGGAGGAACAGGAAGAGGAGGAGAAGAAGGGGAACAGTTAGAGGAGGATAAGACGGAGGAGCAGTTAGAGGAGGAGGAGAAGGAGGAACAGGAAGAGGAGGAGAAGAAGGAGCAGGAAGAGGGTGAGGAGGGGCAGTTGAAGGAGGAGAAGCATGAAGAGTGAAGGAGGAAAATGAGGAGGTGGAGAAGAAGGAGGAGGAGCACAAAGAGGAGGAGCAGGAAGAGGAGGAGCAGGAGTAGGAAGAGGAGGAGGAGAATAAGGAAGGGGAGTTTGAAGAGGATCATTTGGAGTTAGGGTAGCAGAAGGAGGAAGAAGAGCAAGAAGAGGGGAAGAAGCAGGATGACATGAAGGAGGAGTTGGAGGATCAGTATCCGAAGGAGGAGGAAAAAGTGCAGGAGAGTGAAATCGACCAAGACTTGGTTGAGGGAATGGATACACGAACAAGAAAGCAAAAATGGTGGCAAAAACGTTCATGTTGCTTCTGAATTGAATTTGAAATTCTATATCAAAAAGAAGGTGATCAAAATTACTTTCATAAAACTCTATTATAGGGAACTATAGCAATCATTTCTTTTCACGCCGAAGTCTTCTTACAAACCCAACAATTATCTGCCACAATGTTGGAAGCTTCATCTCTTTCATTTCACCATAATAACTTGTAAATATGTAAATACAAATAAAACTAATTCAATGTGTTTGCTAATAATTGAACGCCCCTCTTGGCCGAAGGTTCACACGACCGAATGTTTCGATCACTTGAGCGTGCCTGTGAATGTACATGTACTGTGATATAGAGAAAAAAAATAGAGAATGAGAGGGAGGGAGAGAGAGAGAATGAGAGAGAGTGATGGGGCAGGAGAGAGAGAGAGAGAGAGAGAGAGAGGGGAGATAGAAAGAAAGACAGAGAGAGAAAGAAAGAGAGAGAAAGAGAGAGACAGAGAGAAAGACAGAGAGAGAAATTGGGGAGGGATGAGAGAAAGATAAAAGATAGAGAGAGAGAGAGGGGGGTGGACAGATATCTTGCTATTATAACTTTCTATTATCTGAAAGTGAATAAAATATATAATAACATTATCTTGCAAAATAAAAACCAACTGTCAAAATTTTCGTGACCGATTTTATTTGCTATTGATATTCATTTATCATTAGTAAGAAGAAGAAGGAGAAAAAGAAGGAGAAGAAGAAGAAAAGGGAGGAGGAGGAGAAGGCACGAGTCGCAGGTCTCCTTTGTCTGTGCAAATATAGATTTAAACCCTTTAAAAAACTGTTTGATCATCATTGCACCTAACTCTTACCTCTTGTTGGAATTGATGGAAGGTCCTTCTGACTCCATCTTCACAAAACACAAGGAAATCTTGATCGGGGTGTTTCTCCGTCATCTCATCAAGCACCTTGCCCAATGTCTTACCGACCAGGGCTGGTGGATTAGGGGAATGATCATGGCCGTGGACATAACTGGTTGTGTACTTTGTCCGGATGCTGTAATAGGAGGGATAAATAAATAAAGTGAAACAAAGGAGTACGAAATAAACATACGGATTGAATAGCCCTTCTCAAAAGTTTCCAGATTGAATTATCTTCATCAGTTATCAATAATCAATATCCATACATAATCTATTTCCATCCGTAAATTAGAAGATTCATTGAAAACATTATGGGGGAGGGTATTCGATTTGCCTTTGTTTCGTTTGCTTTAAAATGCTATCCTTCTGTTCTGCTTTGTTTTTAGGATGATCTCAACTGCTCCCCATAATGTTATCACATGATCGAGGACCTAGTGACATGTTTATTGAAATATAACATCCCGAGTACGATAGGAAATTTATCGCATAAATGAGGACCTACTTTTACCGTGCAAATACAGCACCTAAATAGACGTAATTTAAAACAATTTATAGGGTTCTCCAACCGAGGACGTCCTCGTTTTAAGAGTGGTCGTCAAGTGAAGGTAGGCCAACAGTTCTTTTTTGTGTCCTCGGTACACACCCACCCACGCACATGCACATACTCATCATATACGGACATTCCCCTCCCCATAATTATATATTATAGCGAATTACGACCTACACGAAAATACATTATGTGTAGGCTTGATGCATTCCCTAAAATACCTTATTCAAACCGACTGGAAAGCGGGGGAGAGGGGGGTAATATAATTTTTCGTTTGGTCTATATAGGCGATCCGGCCTCGGTCTCGTCTACTTTCCAGGCACAAACCCTTGATCATGATTAGCTGTGAGTAAAAAGTGCCTGCACTGTGAGACTAAGCTGACAGTATACTGAATAGGCTCTGTACTGAAACAGAAATGATTTACATATTAAACTGTATAATGATCGTATTTTTCATTCGTTAATTGCACCACTGAACTTTCTTCTTTTTTATCTAGTTTTTCGGAGAAAATCTAGGAATTTGTCACTAAAAAGGGCCGTTACTCATGCTCATATACAGAATAAATGATAAGAAATGCTCCTCTACCCAAAGTATTAAATTTTCTAATTCACCTTTTATGGCTGTAGCATCATAGCAGGATCATCATATCATCAGATGTTATTTCCTTACAATATACTCTGTTCGGAGCCAGAATGCGTTAACCATATGTAAAATATTAGTTACTAGCTGTCCTTCCGGTTATACCGCTACCTAAATTCTATTGAAATGAACTACAATATAACAGGTGAATTCAATTTTTCGCGATCATGAACAGCGTCTATAAATTTGAATACAGCCTTGCATACTAGCCTATTGTTCGAGTTTAGTGGCGCAACGTACACTGGTGTCATGAGTGTCATAGGTGGCTAGGGCATAGCATTTAACATGGCCACCATTATGAGAAGAAAATGGAAGTGGATTAATCTGTCTTTAACGTTCATACTACTGACCTCTTCTAGCTTCTTCTTCTTTCTTCTTCTTATTCATATAATTCTTCTTCTTCTTCTTCGTCTTTTTCTTCTTCTTCCTTTTCTCTTTCTCCTTCTTCTTTTTCTTCTTCTTCTACTCCTCCTTTTGTTTCTTCATCTTCTTCTTTTTTCTTTCGTCTTCTTCTCCTTCTCCTCCTCCTCCTCAATCTCCTGATTTTTTCTTCTCTCTCTCTCTCTCTTCTTTCCTAGCTCCTGTCCTTTTTTTCGCCCTTAGATATGGCGCACACACCCACGTGCCCTCATTCCTATTGATATATGCCTCTGCTTCTCATTCCTGTGTTAGCTTTTCATTCGTCTTTTAATTTCATCTGTTTGGGGCCAGAAGGGCATATGTTATAAAATGATATGAGTTAATGCCCTTCCGGCTCCAAACAGATGATTTAATCATTTGAAACAGGAGTGTCCAATATAGGATCCAGCTGTTGTACGTCTCCTTATTATGCCATGCCAATGACATGTTTATACACCAGGGTGGAGAGAAGCAATATATTTCTAAGTGCCTTACTGGAAACTCTCGTATATTTACCCGGCTCGAACAAATGGTTTGACGAATCGTGAATCTCGCTTACCGTATGTACATCTTTAGGCCTAATTACTCGACTGCTTAAACTTACCAAGAAGTCAGTGATCCTATGACACCACTTGATTGCCCAACGGGACCCCGAATCAATAGAGATCGTGCTCGTGCACCGATTCGAAGACGAGGCTTCAACAAACCTTCCAAAAGACCGTACCAAAGAAATCCAGACATGACTGCAAACGGTTATATGATTCAGGTTGCGAGCAAAGTGGCAGGCCCATGTCCCATGAAGTACAACACGGCAGAAAAAAATGCTTGTTGAGCGCCTTTTCAGGTAGCTCGGCTTAAAGATACTATGTCCCTTTTGCAGCCAACATCAAATTCTGTAGAACTTTGCAGGAATTATGAATATGCCATGTATGTCCTATCTGTGAAATTTAAACGTTAGCAGTGTCCTAATATTCAAATTATGCAAGGAAACCCATTTACTTGCTAGACTTCACTGTCAGACACTATCAAGTGACTGACTGGCTTTTTTCATCTGTGGTAATAACATACATAAAATGAGCAGTAAATGGTACATGAGCATTTGTCTACATCAATAACCCACTTCTTGTAATGGCTAAAATTAAACTGATTGAATCTTTGCGCAGCATAAAACGTACGACCATTCGGTACAATGGTCTGAAAAATCAGACTATTACTTACTGGCTCTATAGCTCCTAAGTCGATTCGACAGCTAATAGTCGTTATTTTCCCACAGACATTTTCAAGCCCCCCTTTTTTAGGGAAGTTCTAAATTAGTATTGTCTTTCAAATGTCGTTGGAATTTAACCTTTTCATTTTTTGGCCTGCAAATGGGACATAGTACCTTTAAAGTCGAGGTCATTAAGCAGCCCAGGGGTCTCAGTCAAATATAATAACTGTAAGCATGCGTGACCAAGAAAACGCGTATAAAGGGGTGTTTTTTATAGATTGGTCGCGGTACGCGCGGTGTTTAGGGGTTAAAAAACGTCCATTTAGGGCCATTTTCAAGAAAAAGGGTACTTTTTCAAAATCCTGCTGTAGGGCCTATACGCGCCGGTGTACGCGTGTAGGGGGATTTTTCTAGATTCCGACTCCGGAAAGGACTATGATGGCTGTGCACTAAACCCATTTGGAAGTGCAGGTTGCTGTTAAATTATTGCTTCTCTATTGAAATGAATTTTACATTGTGAATTTTACATCATAGAAGCGCAATTTGATTTATTTTACATTGTCAACCAAGAAAACGTCCAGAAAACGTCCGGCCGCGTTATACCAAAAGACGTTAAAAGATGGGAGTCGCTGCTACCTTGTTTGGCGTTCAACAATAAGGGGATAGAGCAATGTCGATCTGGCGCTGCTCAGTGGCTGCCGGGCTCACGATCAATTGGGCACAAATAATTTCCATTTTCGGTTTAATAAAATTTGGAGTGGACTATATAAAAGATTATTATTATTATTATTAATTAAATGGTAATCCCTATCGCACTTCAAAATGCTCAAGGGGTTACAATTTTACAATACTTGTTTAGGAGCATACACTTTTGTGAAATACCCATTTAGGGTGTGAATTCGGGAGAAAAAAAAAAACACGCAAAATCCTCATTTAGGGTGTATTTTGGCTTCAGAAGAAACCCTCGTTTAGGGCCGGGGTGTCTGGAAAACCTGTGGTCACTCATGCTTACAGTATTTCTACATGACTGAGACCCCTGTGATTTGCAGGGCCCACCCTGGTTATCATTATTATTATTATTATTATAACAGTCAAGGCATGTGAGAAAAATTCTCTATGACTATGGGATTTATAACATTCAGTAAAGTCGCTCAACCATGTACATTATGGGGAGGTATTTGTGTATTCTGATTGCACTAAAGTATAGTTGATTTTGATAACACAAAAAAGGTGATCTACGAAAGAGAGAATTAATGGACCGGTTTAACACATTCAAATTGGTGAATTGCTGTTTGGTCGATCTGTAACCAGTTCGTCTACTATACCCAATGAGTCTATTCCCATGAGGTCTACACCCAGCCCGTCTACCATCTGGACGTGTATTATACCAATTGTTCCAGTCCAGTACCACCTTAGAGACTATCCACGTGGTCCCATAATCACTTCGTTTCATTTCATCTTGTTTTTCAAGATATAAGGTATTCATTATTGGTCTTCTTATGTCATAATATTACATATACAAAATATATGTCCCATTTGCAGGCCAAAAAATGAAAAGGTTACATTCCAACGGGCATTAATTTGAAAGATAATACTAATTTAGAGCTTCCCTCAAAACAAAAGGGCTTGAAAATGTCTTTTTGTGGGAAAATAACGACCGTTAGTTGTCGAATCGAATTTAGCGATCGCGGTCATCAACTGTCGGTCATCAATGAGCTAAGTTGAGAAAGTGGTATGTAACTTTGCCAAAGTTGACCACCTGTTCCAATACAACAAACAATAGCAACATAAAAGTTGCTATGTCAGACATCGCAGCATCACCCAGAAGACAAAGGCAATGGTGATGTATTGTACATGTATGAAAGCATGCAATTCTATTATGAGCGTGTGCTGAGCTGGAGGAAATTACATACCATTGTCTATTGTAGAATATTAGTTTAGTCTGACATGTACTACGAAACGTCTTCTTTCTCTAAAAATGTAATGAAACAGGGATTAAGAGTCGAGAACGGTACAACGAATCGTCTTCGTTCTCTAATAATTTAATGAAACGTCAAAGTTTCCGCGGGGCCCAGGTTTGATTTAAAAAACTGTTTAAACTGTTACTTGATTTAAAAAGACGTTATCATGCACTGCTTTTTATGGTCTCCATTGTGTTATTAGATGCCAGGAAAACATCACTTACGGGGTTCAAATTAGCACCCAAAAAATCGGTTCGCTGCTTCGCGGCTCGTGGACGATGCTCCGCATCGTCATTATTTTGGTCAACCCCCCTTAGCAAAAGCTAGATCCGCCCCTGGTCGAGAACGGTTTAATGAATCGTCTTCTTTCTAATAAATTAATGAAACGTCAAAGCTTCCGCGCTTTGCGCGGAGGAGGGGAACTGAATTCAAACAAAGATTAAGAGTCGAGAACGGTACAATGAATCGTCTTCTTTCTCTAATAATTTAATGAAATGCAACGTTCCCGCGCTTCGCGCGGGAGGGGCAAACTGAATTCAAACAAGGATTAAGAGTCGAGAACGGTACAACGAATCATCTTCTTTCTCTAATAATTTAATGAAACGTCAAAGCTTCCGCGCTTCGCGCGGGAGGGGGAACTGAATTCAAACAAGGATGAAGAGTCGAGAACAGTACAATGAATCGTCTTCTTTCTCTAATAATTTAATGATACGTCAAAGCTTCCGCGCTACGCGCGAGAGTGTGGAAACTGAATTCAGACAAGGATTAAGAGTCGACAGGCGCGGATCTACGGGGTTAGGGGGTTAGGGGGTTTACCCCCCCCTTGGGCGGCAAAAAAAACGCACACTGGAGAGAAACCCTTTCAAGTACAAATATTGTGAGAAGGTATTCAACTCATCCGGGCCCCGTCTTACAAAGAGTTGATATTAATCGCAACTTATTTGCGATTGATATCAATCGCAACTATACATAAGAGATAGGAGACAGCAAACTTGCGATTGATTGGAGGAGTTACGATTGATTTAGATCAATCGCAACTCTTTGTAAGACGGGGCCCAGGTTTGATTTAAAAAGAAGTTATCATGCACTGCTTTTTATGGTCTCCATTGTGTTAGTAGATGCTAGGAAAACTTCACTAACGGGGGTTCAAAATAGCCACACACACAAAAATAGCCTCGCCGCTACGCGGTGGGCGATGCTCCGCATCGTCATTGGGTCAAACTGTTTAAACTGTTACTTGATTTAAAAAGACGTTATCATGCACTGCTTTTTATGGTCTCCATTGTGTTATTAGATGCCAAGAAAACATCACTTACGGGGTTCAAATAAGCACCAAAAAAAAATCGGCTCGCTGCTTCGCGGCTCGTGGACGATGCTCCGCATCGTCATTATTTTGGTCAACCCCTTAGCAAAAAGCTAGATCCGCCCCTGGTCGAGAACGGTTTAATGAATCGTCTTCTTTCTCTAATAAATTAATGAAACGTCAAAGCTTCCGCGCTTCGCGCAGGAGGGGAAACTGAATTGAAACAAAGATTAAGAGTCAAGAACGGTACAGCGAATCGTCTTTTTTTAAAAATAATTTAATGAAACGTCAAAACTTCCGCGCTTTGCGCGGGAGGTGGGAAACTGAATTCAGACAAAGATTAAGAGTCGAGAACGGTACAATGAATCGTCTTCGTTCCCTAATAATTTAATGCAACGTCAAAGCTTCCGCGCTTTGCGCGGGAGGGGAAAAACTGAATACAGACAAGGATTAAGAGTCGAGAACGGTACAACGAATCGTCTTCTTTCCCTATAATGTAATGAAACGTCAACGATAAAAAAGACAATAAATGAACCGGTCACCAATGAAAGTACATGCCGTGAATCAGAATAACTAGAGAGAGAGGGAGAGTGTGTGTGTAGCAACATAACGTGGTATAACTTTGAAAGTAACTGTAAAGATGACATGTAATTGTGTCCCCCCATGCTCAAACTCGGATTGACGCCCTTGCCTACAACGAATCGTCTTCTTTCTCTAATAATTTAATGAAACGTTAAAGCTTCCGCGCTTCCCCTCCCTGCACCCCTAGGGAGCGGTCTGTAAGTATTTCGCACGCTTCACTACCGCCCCCCCCCCAAAAAAAAAATAAAATAATAAAATAAAATCCTAGCTACGCGCTTGCTAATCAGCTCAACTTTTCAGTGGAATGGACTTGTACTTTAAGACCGCAAATGCCTTCAAAGTGCATGGTTATTGCTCTTATTCATGACATTTCTAGTGCCCTTTAGGACTTAACATTGCTATGAAGATAATTTTAGACCCCAAAATGTGTGTAATTTAGATCAAATCCGATCATACCAATTCAGCTCCACTTTCAAAAAATTACGGTGACCGTTAATTTAATAATTTAATAATAATAAAAAACAATACACGGGCCAGCTGGTTGTGCGTATTATAACCAACACGAAAAAGCCAACAAAAAGCCAACATTGGCATTGGGTGGAATAAAACGTATGAGGCGCTATCTCATGTTTTTTAACGGCTGGTTCAAAATTATCGAATATTTGTGGTGCCCCACAAATATTAGAAAGATGATTTTGTCATTTAAATTGTATTCTCTTTCAAATTTGACTCAGTTTTTCATTATCTCACACACAATTATTTTGTGTAGCGCCCTCTATACCAAAACTCAACTATCCCTTTTAAGTTGTAACCACTAACTGGAATGGCAAGGTTATAGATCTATTGCTTGTGTCTAGAATCACTACAAAAGCGACTACATGAAAAACATTAATAATTTTTGTTGGCCTATTTGTGAAAATGTTAAGAAAATTACAGGAAAACAAATTATATTTCTAGAATGGAAAAAAAAAATTGATTTATTTTCCTAGAGGGGCTATTTTGAAATTGGTAGGATGTTCGTACCGTTTTTCTCTTGGATGATGTGCTCTTCTGGAGGCATGGCTCGGTAGGTCCACGAACTGTTGGGTTATATTATGAGCTGAACTGAGAATCTGTTTGGTTGCTGTTCTCTTCCAGGAACCCTTAGTTCGAGTCTTGCGAGATGTTTGGTTGTTACGAGCTGCTCAATGCGCACAGGGGCTATTTCATCAGTGGGGGTAGGCAGGAACAATAGTCTGAAATGAACTATTATTTGTTGACCTATGAGGAGGTCTGCAGTGGAGCCAGACGTAATCTCAGTGGAACAACTGTCGATATGAGACTGAAGCTTTCAGCGGTAGTCATCTCCAAGCAAGGAAAGTCAAGATAGTACTGTAAATGATGTGAGAGAGAGACTGATCCAAGGACTGTTTCCACTAGATCTATGAATAATTTTCTCTCTCGCTCTATGTATGATCTCTCACTTTTTCTCTGACCTCTGTTGTCATACTGCTTCTTTTTCTTTGTTTTCTCTCTCCCAGTCTCCCCTCAATCTCTTTCTCCTCTTTCATCTGTTTCTTGCTCTTGCTCTCTCTCTCTCTCTCTCTCTGAACTCTGCTGATCACCTATGCCATCTTTCTTTTCTTTTTTTTTAATGAAAAAAAAAAAATACAAATTCCTAATTTCTAAATCTTTGCATCCATTTCCAGATGCTCCAATGTTGGTATCAATGCAAAATGATAACTCCCTTATGATATCAGTCACAACTTACTTGGTAGTAGATGAGAATGAGGTGATTGTAACTCAGTAATTGACTGGAGGATATGCAACTGACGTGGATTCATCATGATCTCTAGAAGACAGGGCCCTGGCCACCATGCATGAGCAACAAATCTACAGCTCATATCATGGCAGATATTAGCAATGATTGGAAACCACTTTAAACAACGAAAAAAAACATAGGGGCAATTTCAATAGCCCTGTTCCATCATCTTTTGAAACTCACAAACATTACAATGGGGTATTTTGTTATCTGAACATAATTTCTATGGGATATACAATGGGTTGTTGAAAATTGCCCTTGAATTGTTCTTTTCAAAAGTAGCTGCGTTTGTGTTTATAAAATAAATCATCTGCAGCCTTGCACCAAACAGCTCTACCATTGGAAACATACACTCTTCTCAAGCTTTAACTGAAGATATTGCACAGTAACTACAAAATACATCCAGAAGGTATCATTAATTTTTATCAGAAATTGTATTTTCGTCATAGCTACATTCTCTCATGTACAATATAATATTGAAGAAAAAAACACAACCATTTCATTTTTTAAGAATTTCTTGCTAACAAACTGCAAAATTGAATTTTCTTAGATGTCAGAAATTATTCTCCATCTTATACTCAACACACAGACAGCCCTGTGAAATAGGACCACAAATAAGTATAAAAAAATCCAACTCCATTTTTTTTCCCGTATTAAAAAATAACAATAAATAAAGAACAAAAGTCATTTACTTTTCTTCATTTTCTGAACTCCTCACATATGTGGACAGACGAACAAACGTGGGAGAAAACAAGAGCATGGAAGTATTAAATGCTATCAATTAAAGATTCTAATCGATCAATCACTTTGCGTTTCCTTCTTCAGTATCACAGAGAATAATATATGGCAAATCTCCCTCTATTGGCTGCAGAGGGAACACAAAGATCGAATACCTATCAAATTGCATATGAACTGAACAAAAAAATCTTTAGTAGATAATCTGAAATAAGCAATAGCAGTGATATTTCTTCACAATTGCCCCCAAAAGTCATTGAAAAGAAATAAAGTAGTGCATAACTTTTCCTCTTTTAGTTAAAGGTACTATGTCCCATTTGCAGGCCCAAAAAATGAAAAGGTTAAATTCCAACGGCATTTGAAAGACAATACTAATTTAGAACTTCCTTTAAAAAAGGGGGCTTGAAAATGTCTTTAAGTGGGAAAATAACGACTATTAGTTGTCAAATCGACTTAGGAGCTATAGAGCCAGTAAGTAATAGTCTGATTTTTCAGACCATTGTACCAAATGGTCGTACATTTTTTGCTGCACAAAGATTCAATCAGTTTAATTTTGGCCATTACAAGAAGTGGGTTATTGATGTAGACAAATGCTCATGTACCCTTTACAGCTCATTTTATGTATGTTATTACCAAAGATGAAAAAGCCAGTCAGTCACTCGATAGTGTCTGACAGTGAAGTCTAGCAAGTAAACGGGTTTCCTTGCATAATTTGAATATTAGGACACTGCTAACGTTTAAATTTCACAGATAGGACATACATGACATATTCATAATTCCTGCAAAGTTCTACAGAATTTGATGTTGGCTGCAAAGGGACATAGTATCGTTAAAGGAGAAAAATCTTTGAAATGTCTTAGTCATAGTTGATACAAGACATACTTATTGCTTGCTGAAATAATAACTTTAGTCAATAAATATATCAGGTATTAAATTACATATGTGGATGGGTACGTGTTTTGAGATCAACAGATATCTTTACCAGATAAGATAGATGGCAATATGCAGTCCAGTGACAGGTATATTTATAGAAAACATAACATTTAGCTTATTTTATTCTCTCCAGATGACCCCTTCCCCTATAATTGTACCATTTTCTTTGAGGCAGCAACCAACCAAGAGTAAAACTTAACATTTAAACAACACAACAGACACAATGAAGCTATGAAAATTGGGAGGGAATAAAGAGTGCTATATAAAGTATGCAAAAGGAAAGAATGCCAACTAATTGTCAAGGATATATTTTATAATTTATCAAATAAATAAAATTCCTGTAATGTCACCATAATATCTAGCAAAAGGCTGCTAAATGTTCATCTTCTGGATGATAATTAATTTGGCAAAGTCTCTAAATAAGAGAATTAAAAAGATTATGCCTATGCAGGGAATAGTTCATATTTTCATCTTCAACTGGTTAATAGCTCTCAATTTAGAGATTCTGTGCATCTCTCTATTTCTTTTCTTAACCTTTTAGTCAATGTTTAGAAAAACTAAGCAGTAAACCACAAGCTCAAAAATTACCAACAGTTTCCCAATCACTGACAAAAATGGTTAAATCTTGGATTCTTGAAATAATTTTTGTGCGGCCCTGTAATTTTGGCTTACTTGTATTCTAAGTGTATTTGTATAGTCATTACTATAAGATCCAGTTTGACACCCCATATAATTTGTTTCAAGGCAGAGGTCCAACATATACGTTCCACTGAATAACATATCTCTTGATATGTGCTTGATAAATGAGAATAGTCAAGATGGCTTTAAGAAAGGTATATAGTGATTCGCGATCTTGTACTTCTTTCAGCTGCAACTTGGAGAGTTGAAAAGATCTCTAAAATGGGATATTTCACTGGCAACCACTATGTACCTCATAATTGTAACAGATCAAAGCAAAATGTTCAAGGGAAAAAAACGCACTCGCACATTGCAAGGAATGGATTATTTGAAAACTGATAACATATCAATTGATATTTCAAACTATTCCACATTTAAAGTCTTAACACAATAATTGTGCTCTTACATCCATGAGAAGACTACTGTATAAGCTGATATTTTTGCGTACAGATATTATCGCGAATAACAGGCCAAGAGACATTTTCGTGAGTCTTTGCTTTCGAAAATAGCGCACAGCAGAATTAATGAATGGGCATGACGTATTCACAAACTTTCTCACGCCAACACATACACACACAGACTCAGTACACGTAAGTACACACACAAGTTTCAGCAGCCCATAACACCACATACAGTCGAGTACCGTACCGGTATAGAGTGGGAAGGCTGATTGATTTTAAGACAGGGGTGCGAGCGTAATACAATGAGAACTTCCCCACTTGCTGTCACGGAAAGTGGAATCACCGAGTGAGTGTTGCAAGCGGTGCAACTGCAACTGCTGCTACACAAGAAGCTGTGTATAGCATGCTTAGTGAGTGTGGTCATGTACATGTACGTAGTATTGGCAGTGGCCAGGCAAATGGCGCTGGCCATCGAGAGGGCGCAAGCACATAAGTTTATGCTGATATTTTCGCGCTCCGGAAGGAAGAGGCGGCAATATTTTCGCGTGTTGATAAATTCGCGATAATATGCAATTCGTGAAATTCGTGAAAATAAAACCCTCGCGAAAATAACAGCTTATACAGTATTCATTCATAGAGAATAGTAGAGTCATTGGCCCATATTCTGAAGTCGTGTCTAACTCCTGTTTAACTAAACAGTTGTCTAAAGTCCTGTCCAAGTCCTGTCTAACTTTAGACACAAAGTCATGTCTAACTTTTTCGTATTCTGAAGTCGTGGTTAAGTCAAGTTAAACGCAAAGTCCTGTCTAAGTCCTGTTTAACTTTAGACAACTGCGAGGGTTGTTTAAGTCCTGTTTAAGAGCGCGATTCTGCTGCTTTTCAACGTATACGGTACACTCTACTTGCTGACCCCGAACTTGCAGGGGAGAACGATGGTACGTGCACCCTCTAAAATTTCAAATAAGTTTTGCAGGATTTTTCTCGCCGAGCCATATATTTTTTTCTCGATAATATTAAATATTCTTATCTAATGGTGACATCTTGGAAATTCCATAATCTATACTAAACCATCCATTCTGTTGGAGAAGTTTCTTTCTGGATCTTCCGAGCACTGACGCACTAATATTATTAGTGAACTGTGTTTGTACTGTGCGTGCGCCAGTAAACAGTGCAGTACGTGTACGTACACAGTACATACAGTCGATATCGAAATCACGATCACATCACCATGGCAGCACAGCTGTGCGCGTTATCCGGTGCGCGCATGCATGCGCATTTGGTCTATCCTCTGCAAAAATGTCAGAATTAACGCCTACTGGGTATGTGCAGAAGTCGTGACTAAAGTTAAACACCACTTCGTAGTTAAACACGACTTAGACAGGACTTAAACAGTTGTTTAGTTAGACGCGACTTAGATACGACTTCAGAATACAAAATTTAGTTAGACAGGACTAAGACGTGACCTCGCATTTAAGTCATGTCTAAATAAACAGTTGTTTAACTTTAGACATGACTAAGTTAGACACGACTTCAGAATACGGGCCATTGTATCTTGGCACAGCCTATGCTACCAGGGACTTCTCTCTGGAAAACATGTTACCTACTTGTTAGATGCCCTCATTTGATCATGTACATTGACATTTTGGAGACTCTGGTATCGATCCAGCAAAGTGGGATTTGTGGATTGCCAAAATGGCATACTGCTAATGAACAAGAGGTGGATAAACGGGAGACTTGGAATTCAAGATACACACAAATAACACAAACATCGGACATCTCAAGATATCTCCAATTTACCCTATCATTGCATTGTCTGTGGCTTACATCTGGGAGGGGAAAACGGGGAAAATTTAATAATTGTGTCCACTCTAACCCTGACCAGGATAAAGAGTTCTCTCGGTATTGCATGGCATCATCAAGAACCTCAAAACTTTGCAAAGCTTGACCATCTGGCCTCGGAGTACAATGCCATCAAAATTCCACTGAAGCACCAACAGATGCTACTCCACAAGTCATGATACATAACCACATGAGCATCTTCTCTTTCTCGCACTTCCTGCAAATACTTGAAGAAACCTGGCAGCAGGGAAATCAAACCTCAGTTATCCCCCATTGAGTTGCAGGAGAGTTCGATCTCATTCGAACTCGGACAGATGTCATTGGATGTGGACGAGACATCATTTGAGGTTGGGGCCGTCTTCTCCTCCTCCTCTGCGTCGTTGTCATTGTTCTCCATGGTGTGGTTCATCCTTGGTGGTTGGAAAGCGGTTGCATAGGGAAGAGTTCATGACATTGGGCCTGGTACTCGGAAGCCATCGATTCACATTTCAAGTCCGATTGCAGAAGCTCTAGGACTCGGATGCCATTCTGAAAGAGAGAACACTCGAGGATAAAAACAACTTCTCCAATGTATCAATATCAATGGCTCAACAATGATTTTTTTTTTCTTTTTGAGTTTGCATTTGCATATTGACCATGATAAGAAGTTTGGATACACACCTTGCAAAGACTGTAAAAAAACAACCTTTACTTCTAAATGAAAATTGGGCAAACTAAATAGTCCCTTATCTGATCTGTACCACATCTAGTCTGTCAGTTGAGCATTTTGACAAGATTTTATAAATAATGCTCTGATTGGATGCCATATATTGCTCCTGTTATCAATCATTCAGAAGTCATCAGTATTTTGTGGATGATAAAGAATATTGTACATCACATAGGCATGATGAAAATCGTACTATGCCAAAAAGCTACTTCTATATCTACAACATCTTTTGAATTGCAATACCATATCTAGTACATAACTGCCATGGATATTTCTACAATAATGGAGTGGGCATTTCCATTGCATTCATAGATATGGAGTAAATGAGATACTCACCTGAATAGTCCTATCCGTGAGGGTGTTTCCTAGGTGAGTAGCTAATGAGATTGCTTCATCCTTCTTGGAAGGGTCAAGGAAGTACATACCGAGGGCGCCTGTTATGGAAACGAAAAAAAAAAAAAAAAAGAGTACAGAATTTCAAATTCATCTTATGCAATTTTGATACATCTCTCACAAATTGAAATATGTGGCCAGTGGGCAATCTGGATGCTTTTCCCATAAGCAAACAAAGCACACCCTGACAAAATACAAAGCACACCCAGACAAAAATACAAAGAAGAATTTCTCTGAAATAAAGTCAATGACCACCTCTCTTGAATGTTCTATACAAGCAGCTGTATACACTATTTAAACAGTTTCATTCTCAAATACAGTATCCTAACACATTCACATTAATCCTGAATGCCATTAGCTGTGCCCTCAGAAGTTATTTAATTGGGTTCGATGTTTGACGGGTTTTCTCCTCACCCACAGGATGTCAGGAGAGGGAACCTTACCATCATCACAGGGCAAGAGATATCATTGCAGGATTTTGAAGCCGAATTAAAGAGATTTGGTCACGTAGTGTACCTTATAGCAATTTGTCTTTTACTTACTTGCTATGGGTGGAATCCCTGTACCATCACTGCTCTCCCCCCCCCTTTTTTGGACATTGATTGCATGATGGAAGTTCTGCTTCATCCTAAAATCACTCCTACAGATTGTAATTGCCACTCGCTTCAATTCCTACTATTCCTAACATAGGAAAAATTGCAATTGTAACTTGGAACTGATTTAGATCAATGAAATTTCGTTTGCACATTATCATTAAGCAGCTCTGACTGCTTTGCTTTGCTTGGAATGCCAAACTAAAAATAATGAGGTACATTATGAAAATAATGCAATAATTGTCAGAAAACTAGCGACCTTGCATGAAAGAACAGACAAAAGGACGAGATCCAGATATCCAACCACTACCTACCTGATATTCTGTGTGGTTGGGATGAAAGGTTAGTATCCATGAAGGTCTTGTTGTATTGTGCAATGTCTTTATCACCAAGTAGGAGTTTCACTTCTTGCTCTAGGACGGTTCGGACTGCTTCAGGCTGCTGCTCTATCCTCTCATTCACTGTCAAGAAGAAGAAAAAAATGAAACAAAGGTGATGATGATGATGAAGATTCAAAGGCATTCTAGACTATCATCAATCAATATTTATATTTCATGCCATATGGAAAATTCTTGCTACCTGATATTTTCTTACAAGAAATTTCAAACAGGATCAGTTTATAGTATGGGCATAGAACAAAATGCATCTTTAAAATGGCAATAGGATGACTGAAACTGGAATGGACTACTAGCTATTTGTAAAGCAGTGAGATGTTTCACAACAAATAACTCATCCTATAAGAAATGCAGGTCAAGGGATACACATGACACGTGGATTAAAGAAAGAATCATTTGATAAATTACAAACACTACTTCAGAGGCAAGTTAAAGGCTATAGAGGAATCATGTGACAAGTTACTGCAATACATAGGTACATCTAATGAAGGCACTCACCCTTTTTACAGAACTTGACTATACACTCATGTAGCTTGGGATTAGAGCTGTCCACAGCACGAGCCCTCTTGATGGATTGGAGCATTAGAAGCAGCTTGTCTGTGGGAGAGAACACAGTTCATCACATTGTTGGTATCAAATCTTCAGGATGATTAGGCAGAGCTCACAAACTTTTCTTTACTGGAAGTCCAGATTGGAATTTCTAGGGTCTTTGTGCATGAGCCCCCTTCGCAATATTCTAAATTTTGGGGGCTCCATACTTCAAATATTGGTGCCCATGTGTCCCTGGCACCTGTTGGCATCAAGTCCTGCATTAGGAATGTTGATCTTCATGTTTATAACCATACTCAGTAAAACATGTGATTTTTTTTTTTTTTTTTAATAATTTTTTTATTGAGGCGCCTTACAAAGGCATATTCATAAATATTGTTACGTTTCAAAAATGGCCTATTACACAAGACCGACTTTATAACTATTCCATGGAGTACCTATCTCTTATTTCTTTGTCAGTCCTGATGAAGATTAACAATGACTTGACAAAATCATCACATGTCATCTTTTCCTACTGCCTACATTGAACTCAAAGCGTTTTCAGTTTTGCCCTCAGATTTGGGTTATTTTGGGTTCGATGTTTGCGGGTTTTCTCCTCACTCATAAGATGTCAGGAGAGGGAACCTTAAAATCATCACAGGGCAAAAAAAAATTAACAATGAGGGTGGTTGAAGATATCATATTGTAGGGATGGGGTTCTAAACAAAGTCATGATGGCAACAGTGATCCGAGACCTTTAACTTTATAATACAGGCCACTCCCAAGAAGATCATCTCCTTCAGTTGAGTCAGTTCATACTTCATAGATCCTATTTTTGTTTTGATTGCTTTGTTCTTTTTTCTTTCTTTTTTAATTGCAGTTCATTTTTTTTTTCTTTTCCATTGGATAACAGATCCTATACCAACTGTCATGATGGTACCAACATTTTTCTTAATACAGATCTTGGGGAGCTTTGACATAATGAAACGTCAATCTAAGGCCTAAAAAAAAAATTGATGACTTGGCGTAACGGGTCACTGAAAATTAGGGTAGGTAGGGCGATTTTTTTTTTTTTGTTGTTGTTGTTGTTGTTGTTGCTTATATTTGCATACATGAAATTAGCCATTCATACACATACATACATACAGTGGCGTAGATAGGTCCTCAGACCTTGGGGATGATCTTTGCATTTAGGTCATCCACTTTGCCAGAGCTTGTCGTTTTCTTCATGACTTGAAGATCGACTTTGTCTCGTCGTTTTGACGAAGACATCAATACCTCAAAGGCATTGGGCTTCGTGCGATCCTCCTCGGTATCCGTGACACTGACAGGCGTGAGTGTTGCAACCACGTATCGATACCCGAAATCTTGTAATAGTGACACTGTTTCAGACAACAGCAAATCAGAAAACGGACCACAGTTTTCCTTAGATGCCTTGATGTTCTTAACCACAAAAATATCAGCGGCCAGATCTTGAACGATTTCTCCGATTGTTGCTTCAATGTCCACCTTCCGAAGAACGCTGAATAAAACGTGAGCACCAAATTTACCCGTGAACTGAACGCCATAGGACGCCATGTTGGGGATACAATCGCCTAGCGGTACTATGGCGTACCTGCCCGCTGCACTCGGCGCGCGAGCTGGACCAAACACGGCGCGGCAAAGCCCAGAACAAAAGCAACAAACATCCGGGTTTTCCCCACTGCGATATCGATATTTACGCAATCGCAATCGGATCAAAAACTAGATGGAACTTCAACTGCGCGCAGTCGATGATGCCTCCGCCATAGAGCAATTTTACAAACCAAAATGGAAGCAATTTTTAAAATTCAAGTTTGATTGTAATCCATCTGTTGGTTCTAATGATAACGCGATCACGAGCTATTTTAGGATACATAATGAGCCCTGTGACCTTTGACCTCGTGACCCCAAATCTAATCAGTTCATTGGCTCTGCAAGATACATACATGACCCAAGTTTGGCGGTAATCCATCAATCGGTTCTTGAGATAATGTGATCACAAGCTATTTTGCATACATAACGAGCCCTGTGACCTTTGACCTCGTGACCCCAAAGTCTAATCAGTTCATTAGCTCTGCAAGATACATACATAACCCAAGTTTGGCGGTAATCCATCAATCGGTTCTTGAGATAACACGATCACGAGCTATTTTTGCATACATAATGAGCCCTGTGACCTTTGACCTTTGACCTCGTGACCCCAAAATCTAATCAGTTCATTAGCTCTGCAAGATACATACATGACCCAAGTTTGGCGGTAATCCATCAATCGGTTCTTGAGATAACGCGATCACAAGCTATTTTTGCATACACAATGAGCCCTGTGACCTTTGACCTTTGACCTCGTGACCCCAAAATCTAATCAGTTCATTAGCTCTGCAAGATACATACATGACCCAAGTTTGGCGGTAATCCATCAATCGGTTCTTGAGATAACGCGATCACGAGCTATTTTTGCATACATAATGAGCCTTGTGACCTTTGACCTTGGACCTCGTGACCCCAAAATCTAATCACTTCATTAGCTCTGCAAGATACATACATGACCCGAGTTTGGCGGTAATCCATCAATTGGTTCTTGAGATAACGCGATCACGAGAACGGGACGTACGTACGGACGTACGTACGGACGGACGGACAACCAGAAAACATAATGCCTCCGGCTACGTTGTAGCGGAGGCATAAAAATAAAAAAGCGTAGGGTCGGCGATAAAAATAGGGTCGGGCGGGTTACGCAAAGTCAGTAATTTTTTTTTTTAGGCCTAATCAGTCCATAACTCTGAAGCCTTGCATACTGTTACCAAGTTTGAAGTACCACCATAGCTGGGGGAGGCACAAACATCACATACACTAAAGACTTACCTTTTCTGTAGTAGATCTCAAAAGCCATAAGGTGCGTGCCTATGAGGTCACCTGCTAAGGTTTGTAATGGCTTCAAGAAGTAGATCGCTTGTTCCAGGGGGTCTTCAATCTAATGCAGGCAAAAAGGGCGAAATAACATCTACTTTAGAACCTTCACAGACAGTAAAGTCAGGTCAGATACAGATGCAGAGATGCCAACCTCTTGACACAAAAAAACAGACTGAATATGCTAAAAAATCAGATTTTGGAGAGAAAAATCAGATTTTCACGAAAACTCTTACCACTAACTTTGTTGGCCCCGGGCCAGTAGAATTTCAGAAAGATGTTTTACTGGTAAGAACGGTCAAGTAAAATGTTTGCTTTCATTAAAATTTAATTAGAAAATTGTAAAGCAAAGATTTTAATGGGGTTGCTGGGTTTACTTGTACATGCGATTCCACGGTTTTTATGGGTTTAAAAAAAAATGGAAAAAAAAAATGAAAAAATGAAGAAGAAAAAATTGTATTTTAAGAGGTGATATCATATTATCGTATTTCACTCTTAATATCGTACTAAATACGATTTAATCGTACTGGTTGGCATCTCTGCAGATGATGAACAAAAACATACAATGTAACTGATCTTTTGAAACAGAAATCATGGCTTTCAAATTAGGATTAAGAAGGATACAAAAGAACTGCAGTCTTGCTGTCTTTGAACCAAAAAGTTGTGGCTTTCAAACTGAGATATACCAAGTGTTCTGGGCAGACATACATCTTCAATGACATTGTCAATCAGGTAATAATTCAAGCTGTAAGATTCAGGGCTTCTCAATTTCTTCAAGGGGTAAATTTTTTTAATATTGTTCAAAATACAGGAAGTTTCTCTATAGAAATATTGTCAAAATGTTGTTTTAGCCATAGACCCTTGCAATTATTAAGGCCTTCCTAAGACTGATGTATTTACTTGTTTTCTAAGCATTCAAGGTACTATGAACGATTAGCACTTTCAAAGTCTCTTTGTTTATCAGTAATACTATAACCACCTCTATTATCACATGTGTAACAAATAAAAACTCACTCACCCTTGCAAGCTTCTCCGGCACCAGTTCTTCCTCCTTAGGCCCATCAAGGTCAGGATCGTGCTTGTTCTTGCCTTGCTTCTCATGGGCTTTGTTCCTTTCTTCCTCTTCCTTCTGCTGCTGTGCCTTCTTTTGCGCTCTCCTCTGCTTACTCCGAAGCTTCTTCAGCTCCTTGGGGGTGAGATTGGCTGTGTCGATGTCGTCCGCTGCATCAGAGTCCGCCAGAGGCTTGTCGTGTAACCTGAGGTACACCTGTAAATATAAAACACAAGGTTTCCAATTAATAATGGCTCCACTAGCACTAGGGCTGTTCACACCCATAAACGTCATCTCATATCATATCATACAAATAGGGGAGAATGTGTAAGAGTCGTCTAAGTACACTGATGCTTAGCACTTATGCAGTCTCTTTGGTCATAATGCATGCTACATGTATAACATAATCCTATAACTCAACATTTTACAAACACCCACTCACACTTACATGTTTATCCGGCACCAGTTCTTCCTCCTTAGGCCTGTCAAGGATCGTCTTTGTATACAGTTAACTATTTTAGCCCTAGAACAATGGCTTTTGTCATTCATTTATATATTAAAAGTTTGCTACTGGGGTTTACCGAGACTTTTGAGAACACAGCCTTAAAGTTGGAGTGAATTAGCTCCAAAAGGGCTAGACCGAAGATTTCTGTCTCTTTCGTTCGATAGCCTCTGATTTGGGTAGGGTCGGCTCCTCTCTTTAGAGACAGAAGCCGCCCATAGTCGCTCCTGTGAAAACATTTTGGCCATTTATGGCCAAAACTGTTTGCCCAAAATACTACATTTTACCCGATGCATATCCGATGCATTTATTATTGTAAATTAGGCCTAGGCTAAACTACATCGGTTCCACTTACCAGATTGACTGTATGATGCATTTAAGGGTCTTTTTCGATTTTCATCGCCGAAAATGAGCTCCGTGTTGAAATTCTTGCAGCTGTATTTTAAACTGTTACTGTCAATGGATGACGCATCTTTCTTCATGCGCAGTAACAGTTTAAAATCCGGCTGCAAGAATTTCAACACGGAGCTCATTTTCGCGATGAAAATGAAAAAGACCCTTAAATGCATCATACAGTCAATCTGGTAAGTGGAACCGATGTAGTTTAGCCTAGGCAATAATAAATGCATCGGATATGCATCGGGTAAAATGTAGTATTTTGGCAACAGTTTTGGCCATAAATGGCCAAAATGTTTTCACAGGAGCGCCTATGGTCGGCTTCTGTCTCTAAAGAGAGGAGCCGACCCTACCCAAATCAGAGGCTAACGAACGAAAGAGACAGAAATCTTCGGTCTACAAAAGGGCTTGTACTAATGTTTCTGGTCAATGAGGCAAGTCAATAAGCAATTGAACAATTTGTTATGGATAAAATGGATCAAGTGGAAGATATTCAAACAACATATCACAGGGCAATCAAATCACTTGATGTGTAGTTTTTAAGTGACAAATGTGGTTCTTGCTTGCACAAAAAAGTCATTGAAGTGCTATATTTGCAAATCAGAATGAATACATGAACCGGATAGAGAAGCTTACCTCTATTGCTATCTTTGCACATTTGAAGTAGAACCTATGATTCCTTAGAACATCCTCTAACCTCAAGAGATTGAGGTAGGCTCGTAACGTCATCTTCCTCATACAGTATGAATGGAAGTCAAACTGGTCTTCAATGATTTCAGTAAAATGCTGCATGATAGAAACACAGAAAGGATTGAGAAATGATATTTGATTGTGTCATCCTAGTTAGTATTCAATTTGTAAAGTGAAATAACAAGCAAGGTTGGTATCATTCATTATAAATGTTTTTGAACATACATCATCTCTTCTGCAGGAAAGTGTGTAAAGCCCATTGAGAAGTGCATACGTATCTCTAGTGCTATCAATCCTACCATACTCATCACTTTGCATGCATGTGCATAGAATTCAAATTTTTACTGATCAAAGGCCTCAAAGTATTTTCTGACAATACATGTATATAGAACATCCTGAAAAGAGTGGGAAAGAGGTGTTTGGATTTTTGCAAGAGATTTTAATATCATAAGGAAATGTGGCCTCATACTTCGTCATATAAGGTTGTAATTCCTTGACTAATGGTTGCAAAATGATTAAATTAATATTGACTGTTTACTGTTAAAGACTATTCCTAATTCAGTTCTGCCCTCAGAAGTGTTTATTTGGGTTCGATGTTTGACGGGTTTTCTCCTCACCCAAAGGATGTCAGGAGAGGGAACCTTACCATCATCACAGGGCAATTCATTATATAAACAAATTCACGGCTATCTCTGATGTTTGACAATTCATGAGCAATAATTTTGGATTCAGATGTTTGACAATACTTTGACCACTTTCAAAATCAATGGCACCCAATACCTGATCACAAGTGAAGATCGGCACAACAATCTGTGACAATTAATAATAGGATTAACACAGTTTACCGTCAATTCATCATCTAATAAGTCATTACCAGTCTTAATGATAACTTGAACTACAGATAGATCAAATTTTAGCGATAAAATTAACCAGGAAATCTCAAACTATGTGGAAAATGTTGTTAGAACTAGTCTTTCAGAAAGATAAGGCAACTGTGGAGTCCAATGGTCTTGCTTACCCTGTCGACTTCAAGGCATTTCTTGAGTGACTCGCCGTACATGCCTTGTCTCTGGTAGCTGAGAGCACACTCGGTTTGGAACCACATGCATTGCATTTCATTCAGATTTTCAACGGCTGGAACACCCTCCTGTAGCATAGAATAACAGTACATTCATTTAATGTTGAATCTGCATTTCAACATCTTAACAAAAGTCTAACATGCAAGTGACTTCAGATGTCACAATAAAGGTCGTCTGAACACTTTTACTACACAAAAAGTATACTAATGCTGCTATGTGTACATGTACACGTAACTAGCCTAAAACTCAATTACAACCATAACCCATCTATTTTTGACAATATAATGCCCACAGAAAATGTTGTTAGAACATATGTCAGAGCATCCAATACTCATGATCTCCAACAAAACTCCCCCAAACAAAAAAAATGCTTTTGGACGACCTCAGAACTGACACGGATGTCCTCTTCTCTTCTATCGCTCTTACTAATCTTCCTACTACATTCCGATAATAACATATTTCTGGATTCTAGGATACCAAGTTCTGCCCTCAGAAGTTATTTGGGTTCGATGTTTGCGGGTTTTCTCCTCACCCAAAGGATGTCAGGAGAGGGAACCTTACCATCATCACAGGGCAATAAAATCACAGAAGGTATAAAACATTTAAGACACAACTATAAAACTAGTCATCATCCAAGTAATGTAAAACAAAACATCATGCCAGCTCTTGATTAAAGAGATTTTACACCAAGAAATCTAATGCTCAAAAAGAGAAATCAGACTTATAATTAAATTTCATTGACCTACTACATAGCAGCAGCAGATTAATAGAAACTACTTCCCAGCATATAGTTTCCCCTTTCTGGATTTATCTCAAAATTGTCTAATGTTTTAGCACACAAAGATGTTTTTAGTTTTCATAACACAAAACAGAAGAAACAAAGCCCAATTCTATTTGTTTTAATCAATTCTTTACTTTCACATGTTTTTTTTTGTTTATAATAAAGTAACTCACCCTTGTGAATTTGCTACACATCTCCTCTCCCTGCTTGACCATGTTTGCTCTCAGCATGTACTTAGCACATTTGTAGTTGACATAGCGATCAGCCGTGTCCAGTGACTGGGCTTCATCTAGACATTCTACTGCCTTCTTGGAATCTCTTGCATGCTAGAGACAAGATCACACAAAATAGAAATGTGCTGAATCAATACATGCAACAACAAGCACTCTATGGCATACAAATATTACTTTCTCATGCATTTAACTCCAATAGAGGAAAACATCAGTACCACATATAGCTTGATCTCCTTTACATACCATTGTAAGGAGATCCCTCCAACCATACTATTGCTGTAAAAGGGGTCTTTTTGCACAACATATCTAATCATAAGGAGATTTCTAATACAATAATTCAACATAAATATGATAGAAGAATACTTCATATCTGAGTAAAACCTGCCAAAGGCCATTAACTAAAGACTTCAAAATTCAACCATCAGCCATTATATTTCTACCAAGGTGGCTCATCTGCCAATGTGAAAGTCTGTGAATTAAAGTACCTAAAGGATTCTTTTTTTAAATGACCAAACACCAAGTTCTGTCTTAAAGGCCAAGTCCACTCCAAAAATAACTTACTTTCAATAGAAGCAGAAAAATCAGACAAACCACTCAAAAAAGTTTGAGCAAAATCGGATAACTAATAAGAAAGTTATGAATTTTTAATGAAATGAAAAACTTTGAAAATCACTACACAAATTGGCAACTCACTCATGAGTCTGTGACGTCATGTCCTCACTATCCACTAATTATTTTCTTTATATTGATCACATAAATTTCCTATTTTCCCCTAAGAATCTTATTTCTTCACACCAGCATCCAAGTTAGATTGATAGTAATATGTTTTTGTGTGGATGCACTAATATAGAGTAATTTTTGTCCAGTTAAATCATGAAAATGTGAATTTTGATGAACTATTTATATAAAAATCAATAATTTTGAATATACAATATTCAGAAAATAGTATCAATTCTTAAAAGTTCATAATTTTTTTGGTGAAATGTCATGCAAGCAATATGATACAAATCATATAAACTGGGTAAAGGCAAGGGGAAATCAAGTTTTACGGGATAAAAATGGAAATTAATGGGATTAAACTATATAAAGCAATCGACATATAGTGAGGACATGACGTCACAAACTGATAACCAAATTGGCAATTTGTGTAGTGATTTCCATTGTATTTTAGTTTTACATACTTTTTCAAAAATTCATAACTTTCTTATTAGTTATCCGATTTTGCTCAAACTTTTTTTGATTGGTTTGTCTGAATTTTCTGCTTCTATTAAAGGCAAGTTATTTTTGGAGTGGACTTGTACTTTAAAGGAGGGTGGAGAAGAAAAACATTACAATCCCAATGAAATTCAACAAATTTAGAATATTATGCCAGTGTAACACTTCATAAACAAGATTCAATTCATTTAATGATTTGAAAACACCACTGACACTAAAAAACAATCATTTAAACAAGCCTCCACGAGCGACTCGAAGCGAGAATGTGAAGGCGATCGTTTTCGGTCTAAGGGCTGTGACGTAAGAGGGAAGACACGATGCCATCATAATATCATGCAGCGATGGAGGTGCTACACAAATACCATTTGTTTCTCCTTTTCTAAGAATACTTCCACCTGTGTCATGGAGTGCACTGCTTGTGCATAAATGAATAATAATTACATAACTTTCATGAGCACGTATCCAGTATTTTGTCTCCGTGTATTTCACAATTTGGTCTGCAATGACCTTTACCTGCTCATGCTCAGACTGCAACTATGAACTGGCTTATAAGCGGCGGGTCTTCCCTCTTACGTCACACAAGTCCCGGATGTAAAACAGAGTTGCACAGCGGACAAAATTTGCAAATTGGTCACTTTAAACAAAGATTTCTTGGCTGGATGACAATGTTTGGCTTTCATACTTACTTTATTTCATTTATAAGACTCTCTTCTTTATATACATGCAAAATTTATCCAAATCTGACAACATTTCCAACCTTTTCCATCCTCCTTTAAATACAATGGTTCCAATTTGAAGTCGCACTGGCTTCATGGATTGAAAGACTTGAAAACAGTATCTGTAAGTGGATGTGGACTAAAAGAAGGGGTCCAGCAAATGCTCCAACACCCTGGCTAAACTCAACCATTCAATATAATCCTACTGCTACACTCACCTTGTAGATTTTGCCTTTGGCAATGAAGAGTTCTATGAGAGTAGGTGTGTGTTCAATGGCCCTGTTGATGAAATCAAAAGCCTTCTCCAGGTTGCCTAAGTGGTCATAGTGCTGAGCAAGAAAGTATAACGTCCATAGCAGTACTGTTGGTGGTTCACGGTCCACATCTGTAGGGTCTAAAGAATGTGAAATGAAAACACATAAATTATAAGATTTTTAAGACTTCTACAAGGTGTGAAAAGCAGCAGTCTGTGGTATTCCTCTTCTCTGTCTGGTTGTACAACGTGTGCTCCAGAGACAATTGCTCTGCAGGCAAAAATTCCAAACTTCAACCTGGGCCCAAAAATATGGCCAAGTCTTACCCTGTAACTAACCGAAAAACCAATTACAACCATAACCCTCTATTTTTGACAATATAATGCCCACAGAAAATGTTGTTAGAACATATGTCAGAGCATCCAATACTCATGATCTCCACAAAACTCCCCCAAAAAAAAAAAAATTCTTATGATGACCTCAGAACTGACACAGATGTACTCTTCTCTTCTATCTCTCTTACTAATCTTCCTACTACTGCTCATACCAATACTAACAATATTTCTGGATTCTAGGATATTAAGTTCTGCCCTCAGAAGTGTTTTATTTGGGTTTGATGTTTGCGGGTTTCTCCTCAACCACAGGATGTCAGGAGAGGGAACCTTACCATCATCACAGGGCAACAAAATCACAGAAGGTATACCCAGACCTGCCAACCTCTGGAGTTCAAAAACTGTATTCTCTAATCCCAAAAGTTGTATTTTACTGACAAAAATTGTATTAAAAAAAAACACGAATCAATGCCTCTTACAGTTCCTACATACAGGAAGATTTTTTTTTATGGAGCATTGGTTGAATATGCATGATTTCGTCATGACTGGTGTGTTCGATGAACCAATGAACATCCCCAAATTGCCGATGTGAGATGCTTGTAGGATTCTTTACAGAACAGAATGGGCATTTTTTTTGTTGGAAAATCGTACTGTCGTATTTACTTCTAAAAATCGTACAAAATGCGATTAAATCGTACTGGTTGGCAGGTCTAGTATATCCGGTACAACATTTAAGAGTGACCCAAGCTAACATAATTGGCAAAAATTTGAATTCGGGGAGATGATAATATTACATTGAAGATGCTTGCTCAATATATCTTTAAGCATCACATAGTGACTTAGTTATTGTAGTCTGGTTTCGTAAACATGGCTCTTCATTCTCGTCTTTCTCTGCAAATGCAAATTTGGCAGCATATCAGAATGGCATCCAGTCAGAGGTACATCATATACAAAAAACTTCAGTTTCCTACTGTAATTTGAAATGTTTTTATCTGGTTTTTTGGCTGCACTATGAATAAAACAGAAACAGACAGGAACAGACATTGCAGAATGAGATGGGCAAGACATTAATCTGCATTTGCCACTCTCCACCCATGTGTAGTAAATAGGTACCTAGCATGAGTTAAGTCCTTGAATGCTATCAGTGCCTTTCTGGGCTAAACCCAGGTTAGTAGCTTTGTAGGTGCCTTGAGCATCCCCTGGGATGGATACCTGTGCAATATAAATGTAGCTTTTATTATCTCTTTCAAAGCACTGACCTTCTTTACTAAACCTTCCTATGGAGTCGAGGCATTCCCTGTAGCTCAACGCCATCCTTTCTATTGCAGCAACCTTGGCAGGGTCTTTGTACAGTCCTCTCAGGCTGGTGAAGGCTGGAGGCACTCCTTTCCTGAACATCTTCCTCAAGTATTCATCCAGCATCCTGTCAAAGGATTCCCCTAAAAGACAACAAATAGAAGCACTGCACAGTACTGTAACATTCTCTCCTTTTTCATCTTCATAACTTTAAAGGGATCCGGTAACTTTGTCTCAGATTCTGAAACACAATTCTGGATTTAGCTCATACTGCAATGATAATTATAAACCTTTAGGTCAGTCAGGAACCCCATGACTTTTACAAGCCGATCGCCTGTCTGATTATCAAGATATTTATGATTGGAATTACAAATTTTGAAAACCGTTTGCCAAACGGTTTCATAACCTACAGTCTATTGGGAAACGAGTATGGTAAAACCGGTCACTCAAAGATTTTACTTTTTGAGGCACTTCTTGATCATTTTGAAGCGCAATTTTTTTAGGGCTTCAATATTACACCATATCACAGACACTGATAACACCTAGGGCCGTGTATCTCAGATTTAACATTGTTAAACGATCCCTTTAAAGCAAAGAGTGATTCAGTTACAACATTTTTACAGCCCAAGAAAAACATTTCATTCATAAGCAATAAAATATCTTAGGATTTCAATAATACTTTGCAGATTTACATCTTTCCCCCGTAGGCAACTAAATTTTTTTCCTCTAATCGACACACTTGAATTAACTGGGTTTCTTAAATTTTCTTAAGAAGTAACAAAAAGCAACAACTTTGAAATGACCAATCATCATGTAACTACCACTTTCACTTCTATTCTCAGAACAAACAAATCTAGAGTCTGACACATAAGGGGAAATAAATCAATAATAGAAATCAAATCAGACACACTAATGGCCATAAAAATATAATACCTTCATATCAAATTTCATTAAAATCTGTCAAACATTATGAAAGTTATCGATCGGAAACCAGATTCGCATATTTAATGAGCTATGACCTTTGACCTTTGACCTACATACTCCGAAATCGAACTTTGCCTGTATTTTGATACCATGTACCTTCATATCAAACTTCATTAAAATCCGTCAAACATTACTGAAGTTATTGATCGGAAACCAAATTTGTTACGGACGGACAGACGGACGCACGGAAGGAAGGAAGGACGGACAGCGGCGTTTCTATATCCCCTCCGACTTCGTCGGCGAGGGGATAAAAATCTGAATTATGTAATTCCCAAGCCAGGTTTCTTATTGCCTGGTTTCTTACAGGGAAGAAAGGTGAGGGGGAGTGATAAACTACCTGTCACAAATTTGAGGGGTAACCTCTTGGGTGCTGCTGCTCTAGGATACTTCACCATGTACGTGGTGTAGATGGCTAATCTCTCAGCCTCGGTCTGTGGGTTGGTGCTTTGCTCCAAGCCCTCATAGTAGGCCCAATTCTCAGGATTCCTCTCCAACAGATGCTCAAAGATCTGCCTTGCTTCGTCTGGTTTGTCAAGTTTTAATAACAGATCAGCTAAGAAAAAATGAAAAGATACTGGAGTTAATCTTCTATCGAAAACTCTCGTTCTACTGTTTAATCATCAAATTGGTTTTCTATTATTTTGAAGAAAAAGAATGATCGCTAACTTAGGCTATAAACAAAGTGAGAATGAATGCAACATTCTGGTCCTAAAGTGAATCCAATATGATCTCTGTATAAATGGATTGAATTTCCGAAAATTGTTAACGATATGTAATTCAGTTGACATCATTTGATTTCTTTTTCATTAATACCCAATGCATGCATGACTAGTGAGCTGTATGGTAATACAGTTTGACTTTGTACACATCTTTAGAGAGTTGCGAAGAAGTACATTTGAAAGGGGTGAATTCACATGAGGGAGTGAAGAAGAAGAATGTTCCCTTCTCATAACATGTTACAGTTTTTGAAATATTTTCAATGACTTTTTAAAGCCCTCAGTTTAGTCTTCTATCTTATTCATAAATATCAGATTTGTCATTTCTAAAGTGGTAGTAGATGTGAATATATACAATTGAAATGTTTCACATGTGGATAGTCCCATCCTCAGGATAATGTGTTACCTTTTGTTTCTTGAAGGCAAACTTGATCACATATCTGTTGTTGGTACTGAATGAGATGGTTAAGAGCTTCTTCATGCATCCCAGCTTCCCTCATTACTTGATTCATGTAGAGGAGGAACTCGCTGTGTTCATAGTCATATGCCTTTACCTGTGGGGCAGAGAAGGGTTGGTTGGTTGTAATGGTTGATTTGGTAACCTTCAAATACAGGGTTCTCACACTCCTGCATTTTTATCCATTACCAGACAATGCAGAAATCTTCCAGAATAGATTAATTGGGGTTAGTCACAAGTCGGACTGCAACAAGATGGTTCTATATCAATTGAGATACATGACAGTAGACTTCTTATTTTAATTTTCAAAGAATTTTTTCCAACATCGGTGAGTTGAAAAGGTTGTATTTTACTGCTATTTAGGTGTCATCAATTGTACTGCAATTTTAGTTAATTTTGGTGAGTTTTGTACAGCACTGTTTGAAAATGTTGAGAATCAATAGAGGTCGTCTGAACAGTTTTCACTACACAAAAAGTATACTAATGCTGCTATGTGTGCATGTACACTTAACTAACCTGAAACGCAATTACAACCATAACCCATCTATTTTTGACAATATAATGCCCACAGAAAATGTTGTTAGATCATATGTCAGAGCATCCAATACTCATGATCTCCAACAAAACTCCCCCCCCCAAAAAAAATGCTTTTGGACGACCTCAGAACTGACACGGATGTCCTCTTCTCTTCTATCTCTCTTACTAATCTTCCTACTACTGCTCATACCAATACTAACAATATTTCTAGATTCTAGGATACTAAGTTCTGCCCTCAGAAGTGTTTATTTGGGTTCGATGTTTGCGGGTTTTCTCCTCACCCACAGGATGTCAGGACAGGGAACCTTACCATCATCACAGGGCAACAAAATCACAGAAGGTACACAACATTTAAGATTAACCCAAGCTCGCATAATTAGCAAAAATTGGAATTCGGGGAAGATGACAATATTGAATTGAAGATGCTTGCTCAATATATGTTTAAGCATCACATAGTAATCTAGTTATTGTAGTCTTGAATTCGTAAACATGGCTCTTTATTCTCGTCTTTCTCTGCAAATGCAAATTTGTGTACAAGAAATAGTACATGTGTAGTTGTCGAACGGACGAGTACACGGAACACACGTGTACCCGTAGCAGCCTTAGTTGTCATGTGTGAGATGTGCTGTAAGGTAATTGCTTCATCTTGGTCTAATACAGGGTCTTTCTGTCTTTACTGTTACACAGTTGGGCAAAACGTTATGCCATGCCTCTACCTACACAATCAACATACATTACTTTAGATCACAAATTTCTTCAACAGAAATGTCTGGTATAACAGCACGTTACGGAAGTTTTTGTTATTATGTGACTTATGTCATTTAGACAGTGCATATGAATTTTGGTGTAAAAGAAGGCACTAAATGTACGTTTACAACAAAATTGAGACAAAAAGTCTATAGGTTATTTATTTGATACCAAGGTTAAGGGTAATCTGTTGGGCAACAATCACTGTGAACATGACGGACAAAGAAAGAGGACAAAATATACGGTTCCTCATTCTACCCTCAACAATTGCTGTGGTAGACAAAGGAACATCCCTTCACTGCTGTTATGTAAAAATAAGTAGAACAGGTGTCACATGCATATTCACCTGTTCTACTTATTTTACATAATAGCAGTGAAGGGATGTTCCTTTGTTACCACAGCAATTGTTGAGGGTAGAATGAGGAACCTAATTTCTGAATGGATAATAAATGCTTAATTTCAATTTCAAGACATCAAAAGCAGTGTATGCATCAAAGGCATTCAATCATTGTGGGCTCCGCTGTCGTGTATTTGCTCAGTGACTGTCCTTATTTGCTATATGACATACATATATGTCATTAAATCGTTACGTGACACACTTGCTAATGGTATCTTAACACGGTTTTATCCAGGACTCATTTTAGTCGTTGGTGGATGAGGGTTTAGAGTGAATAACAACAACAACAGCACATTCATTTTTATAAATCTTCTCTATTAAACACATTGTATTCTACACTTCCATTCTTTTGATTTGCCCATCACAAGAAACTACTGTACCTGTTGTGTTTTCCTGAATTCCTCCAACACATTGAGAGCGGTGTCGTAGTCTTTCAGGAGATGAAAGGCCATAGCATACCCGATCCAGGATGCCCTCTGTGCTGGCCGCAAGTGAAGTAACTGATACCTCGTATCCTGATATAAAGATCAATAAGATTCATTCAATCAACATTGCAAGACTATCAAAGATTTTTATTATTTTGGCATTGCATCCCACATATGTATGCAGTTCTCAATTTGCTCCAGCAAAATTTTGACATAGGGTTCGGCTTAAGTCGAGGGTTGGTCTAGTGTTTGATAAATGGTTTAAGTCAGGAATCGAGCTAGTGTAGAAACTGGACTACAAAGCAACTGTTGCCTGAGTATGTGTCATACAATTCATTCATATCCAGAGCAAAATGTCAAGGCAAGCTGAAGTACGGTCAAAGGAATTCAAGAAGCCATTTCGTATGAATATCTTACTGTGAATGTTGCCCTCAGAAGTATTTATTTGGGTTCGATGTTTGCGGGTTTTCTCCTCACCCATAGGATGTCAGGAGAGGGAACCTTACCATCATCATAGGGCACAGTATTTGTCGTTTGGGGTTTTCTTTTTTTTAAATGTTTACACTAAAAGAGAAACATACTTGGCATTGAAGGAAAAAATAATGCTTTCAAAGAGTAATGGTCGATACCAAGTGTTTTTTTTTAAATGGAGGTGATGGCTGAGCTTTATCTTTTAAGTTCTTACCTTGTATCCTTCTAGATCTCTCATTTGAATCTGAAGCAATGACAAGTCTCGTAGAATTTGAAGATTCTCCTGGAAAATACAACAACAAAATGCAAAAAAGATAAGAAACTTCAAATCCATCTTTCCTAAAACAAGCTTTAGAAAATTTCACTTGAGATCTTAGGCAAGTTCATATCCTTAATTCAACCCCAGTATCCTCTATTTATCATTACCTACCTGAAATATGGTTTGGAAGAATGACACCCTTTTTGATCTGAACAAAGAAGCATCATAACTCAAAGAAACTATGCTTCGTCAGCAAATGACAACTATGCAAACTAGTAAGGGTCTGAGGTAGATGCTAAATAAATTTGTAATACCAGAGGCTTTTCCAAAGGAAGTCTGAGATTCTTGTAAGGTGTGTAAATGCTTAAAGGTACTATGTCCCATTTGCAGACCCCAAAAATGAAAAGGTTGAATTCCAACGGCATTTGAAAGATAATACTAATTTAGAACTTCCCTCAAAACGAAAGGGCTTGAAAATGTCTTTTAGTGGGAAAATACCGGGCATTACTTGTCAAATCGACTGTAGTGATTGCAATCATTTTAGTAATAGTCTTTGTACCGAATGGTCGTACGTTTTGTGCTGCGAAAAGATTCAGTTTAAATTTGGCCATTACAAGAAGTGGGTTAATGATGTAGACAAATGCTCATGTACCTTTACAGCTAATTTTTTTGTATGTTATTACCAAAGAAAAAAAAGTCGGTCAGTCACTCAATAGTGTCTGACAGTGAAATCTAGAAAGTAAATGGGTATTGTATAATTTGAATAATAGGACACTGCTCACGTTTAAATTTCACAGATAGGACATATGTGACATATTCATAATTCCTACAAAGTTCTGCAGAATTTAATGTTGGCTGCAAATGGGACATAGTACCTTTAAATGATTACCAATACCACATTTTATATCAATCATTTTTTAAAGGAAATAAGCCTTAGATTTATAGTCGCACATTGTAATTTGTAAGATACCTCTCCTTACCTTGTCCCATTTGAGTGCATTCCTGTAGGCTTTGATAGCCTCATCATATTTCCTCTCTGCTCTCTGTATTAAACCAAATACATGCCAACCTGACACAAAATGCATTAAGGAGAATAAGCTTGTTTAGTTTGGTATCTATCAGCACAAATAAATAAATGAACTCAATTCACATTCTAGAAGGTTGAAATTCATCTAAATCCTAAGCATTGCAGAGACAAGATCAGACTGACCGTGACTCTTCAATGCTTGGGCAAAAGCCAGAGAAACAAAGATGAGAACCTTCAAGAGTCAAGAGAACAGTCTTTGAACAGATTCTCGTTCCAAACCCAATATTTGTAACAGCATTGTTGAGATCAAAATGGATCATTCTATGCACTTGATATTTGCTAAACTGAGGCATGCGCACTGGACTTTATTGATAATGCTCGCTTGGTACACAGTATGTCGTGGGCTTGGCAACCTACTTAGACATCTTGAAGATCTTGTTTTAAAGGATACAGACATGACTTCGGAGATCATTACGAAGTCCTCTCTTCACCAACTCCATTGCCTCTTCTTTCTTGCCTAGGCAGTTCAGAATGAGGCCTTTCATGGACAGTGTTTCTGAAAAAAATGCAAAGTAATCATCAATCAGAGTGTGGTCGTATGTTCATATGCAGTTGCTACATAACCCATTTTTCATTTGGCTAATAAAATGCATGGTATCACAAGGCTTGATTTCTACCTTAAATTCCTTAAGATCAGAAGCAAACAAAATTTGTAGCTGTCATTCTAATCTAAATAATTTTATTTTCTTCCAAGTTATGTACCTCAGAAAAGCCATTTTTTAATTGATTTGAAAGCATTAACTGTCTTTTCTGTCATATTATTAGATCAGCATTTTCACCATTTACATCTCCCATTGCTGCATGCACACAATTTTTCTGGTGCTGGGAAAATTCCCGTTCAGAGAACTAACTGGTCCCTGCCTGAAATTTTCCAAGTCAAACCCGGGTTTCGCAAAACCTGTGATGACCAAGGCCTATTAACTACCCATTAGCTTCAGGAACAAAAAAGGCCCAAAGACCTGAAAAGGGCCCAAAGACCTGAAAAGGGCTCAAGACCCCTATCTTACAAAAAAAAGTGCTTTAACACACACAGAAAATGTTCAACTTACCTCCATGTTCAGCAAACTTTGGATTCGATAGAATCTGCTTGGAAAATTTGAGTCCATTCTTGTACTGCTTCTGTTCATAGCATTTCTGTCAATATACAACAAACACATCTCAGTGCATTAATGGCACAGATGCCTAAAACTGGTAACAATTTACACAGGTACCGTAAATCTCTGTGTATAAGACGCACTTTTTTTCTGCTGGAAAAATTCGAACGGGGGTGCGTCTTATAGACAGGTACAGGATATAGCCTACAGTATGTCCGAATATCTGTTTGGACTCGGGAGTAAAATTTGTCTGTCATTTTAGTTTTAAAGACATTATTATTATTTGTGACAAGTTCACAAGCACAAATCGGCACGTTCAACTGCGCCTCGTAATAAAATGAAGGTCCTTCCCTGCATGGGTTTTCGAAAGCTGAAATAAGATGTGATCTGGCATGCTGCCTGAGTCAACAAAAAAGAAAAAAAATATATATATATTTTAAAAATAGGGGTGCATCTTAAGCCCCGTCTTAATAGAACTTTTTCGATCTCACCAGAGCGATATGTGGATGAGAAACAGTGGGGGGTCTGATCGTAAAATACGGGGTGAGCTTTTGGGCGCCGTCTTAATCAGCCATCCGCAAAAACCTCACCCGGGTAGGTTACCATAACAACCGCACCTGTCTTATCGCGATCAGCTGGCACGCGCTGTGTACATGACATGTAAATTACGTCATCGCCGTGAAAAAATGTACCACAGCGATGACGTAATTTCCCTGGGTAACATTCCGCGAGCGTCTTAATAAGCCGTTTATCAGGAAGTGGACGTCACCTCGCTATCACCCTGGCCCGTCTAGGGTGAGATTTACCTCGATATTGTCCGGACGTTACCCCGATTGACGCGTCTTAATTGGAAGTGGGTAAATGTCATCCGGACGGCGTCCGGACGTCACCGCGACTTTATTTTCCAATTAAGACAGGGTTTTATACACAGAGATTTACGGTACTTGCCATTACTTACAATTACACTCAGAACTGATATTGTCAACACTTTTCCGTTGTATTAACGTTGTATTACCCACACGTTTTTTACCATCAGTAAAAATCAACAAGTGAAACGCTCTCGGCGGTCTCGCCTGCATTACGCAATTCGGCATTACGCAATTCGATATAATGAAAAGTTGAGGTTGGGACATTATTTTTATAGGCGGGGTGGCCCATTTGCAGACCCCCGAAAATGAAATCCTCTGAATATAATAAGCATTTTGAAGTGAATATTGATTATGAATCATCAGAATAATTATTTACTGTATCATAAGAATACAATATAATGAGATTTAGTGTATGGGTAAGACTACAAATGTTTCAATGCTTGTCAGTAATTTACAAATAAAGTTATCTAATAAACTTTTTAAGAAAAGAGGATTTTCAGCACTTTGTGTAAAAACAATTGGAAGGTAGAACCCATCTACATCACATCACGTCTCATTAGCATAATGAGAACATTATTATGAGATATACTCCAATATATATTATCCAAACATCAATATTGTCACCTAGCTGTAACTGATCATGTACATACTAGGCCTGGGATCGAATACTAAAATTACTATTAGAATATTCATGGGAAAGTACTCGAATGATTCGAATATTTACTTTCATGAAATATGAAAAAATAACAATTTATTTATTAATTCTCATATTAAATTTTGATAACATAATCCAAGTCTACTGACCTAAAATGACCTTTGACCTTGACTTTGTGACCTGGAATTTGTGTCACATGATTAGTGATACTTGATAGCCCTTGGGTACAAGTTTCATGGAATTTGAACAAACACTTTTGAAATTATGCTAAAATTTCAAAATCTTGATGTTGATGCCACAACAAAGTCTAAGTTTCCAGACCTGAAATGACATTTGACCTTTACTTTGTCACCTAAAGACTAATAACATGATTGGTGATACTTGATAACCCTTATGTTCAAGTTTCATGGAATAGGAATGTATACTTTCAAAATTATGATAACAATTAAAAAATCTTAGCCTGATGCCACAACATAGTTAAGTTTGTTGACCTGAAATGACCTTTGACCTTGACCTAGTGGGCTGAAATTCTACTCACATGATTGGGGATACTTGATAACCCTTTAGTCTAAGTTTCATTGAATAAGAACTTATACTTTCAAAATTATATTACAAATTCAAAAACTTAACCTCAGGTTAAGTTTTTGATGATGATGCCACAACATAGTCTAAGTTTGTTGACCTGAAATGACCTTTGACCTTGACTTTGTGACCTGAAATTTTCCTCACATGATTGGGGATACTTGATAACCCTTTAGTCCAAGTTTCATTTAATAGGACCTTATACTTTCAAAATTATATTAACAATTCAAAAACTTAACCTTAGGTTAAGTTTTGATGTTGACGCCGTCGCCGTTGACGCCGTCGCCGTCGCCGCCGTCGCCGCCGTCGCCGCCGTCACCGGAAAAGCGGCGCCTATGTCTCGCTTTTTGCTACGCAGGCGAGACAAAAATTGGGGTGCGGTTGATACACCAATATAGACATGCATCATGCTACACATTGTGTGAAATCTGTCTCTACTAATATTACTGTAGGGGTCCACATTGTTATAACTTATTCTGTGGGCGTTTAGAGTATGTGAGAAAAAAAATGATATGGACAACGCCAGTTTATATTTTGAGTAATATCAGTGGAAGGACGGCACATTCTAGCAGAGAAGCCACGCTATTTAGAGTGGGTATTGGCAGCCCATCGCGCATCGTAGCCACTCCTAGCCGTAGGCCGTGCCAAGTCAAGTCCGATCCCCTCATATCTGGAACCAATGGGAGAGAAGGGCAAAAGAGACCCCATTTACTAAACATTGATCGACGCTATCCTAGTCAAAAGGTACGCTATATTTGGTACGAGATGTCCATTGTTTCATCTTAAACATTGCTAAGACGAAACGACCTTTTGTGTCGAGTGAATTGCCTAATAAAAATGGACAATAGTATTTTATTGATAGTATAAAGAATATTCTAACAACTTCTTTTATCACTATTTTTTAGGTATTATTATTATTATTAATTTATTTGACTGTGAGATACACTATCACAAAGTTTTTGTGTGGATGCACTAATATAGAGTAATTTTTGTCCAGTTAAATCATGAACAATTTGAATTTCGATAAACTAATACTATTTATATAAAAATCAATAACTATAAAATACAATATTCAGAAAAATAGTATCAATTCTTCAAAATTTATAAAAGATTTTGGGAAATGTCATGAGTCATGACGCTATATGATACAAATCATATAACCTGGGCAAAGGCATGGGGAAATCAAGTTTTGGGGGATAAAAAGGTAAAATAATGGGATTAAACTATAGAAAGCAATTGATAAGTTGTGAGGACATGACGTCACAAACTGATAACCAAATTGGTAATTTGTGTAGTGATTTCCATTGTTTTTTAGATTTACATACTTTTACAAAAATTCATAACTTTCTTATTAGTTATCCGATTTTGCTCAAACTTTTTT